>JAQIWE010001602.1:0-15292 GCA_034698565.1 Campodea plusiochaeta
TCAGGAAGAAATTGAAAAATTGATAATAACCATCGGGAACGAAATTTTTGGTAAAATCACATTACCGGGAACGAATGAAACATTTTCCACCCATGACACTTTCTCTACTAATCTTTTCAAACTTTTATTGTTCAGCTAATAAAGTCTTTTTATTAATAAAGTTGAAACATCCTGAAGCTATTTGGTTTGTTTCTTAGAAGTGAAAGACCCAAAAAGAATCTTAAGCATGAATATATCACTTAATCTCTGTACCAGTATATTAAGAATTACTTAAACTTTGCTAGATATTATGTTTTTAAAAGAATGCTTTTGTTTGATACCTGTTTCTTATTTCAGGATTAATTTGGATTATTGTGAAATGGAGGTAGATTTGTCATTGATAGATAGAATATCAAGTTTACTTAGTCCTCAACCACTATATTCAGATGGTCCATTACATTATGGATATGCCACAGTAAGTTCACAGTAGACAATAATAAAAACATTTATTTCATTAAGAATGTTCATATTATGTACTGTACACGATGAAAAAATAAAAACTATTAAATTTGAAAATGGTACATAACTATTTCATATTGATACAGTTATAGTTGCCACAATGTCTAAGATACACTTTTTAATCATAAAACAATTCATGTCAATTGGGAAAAAGTTTTCACTGCATTACTGGCACTATTTATTAAATAATAAAATGTGTTTTTAAAATATTTATTCTTTAATAATAGTGTTTCTTTTTAAAATAATTATATCAATTTTTTTACTGTTGTTAGAAAGAATACAAAACTATTTTTGTTGAGTAGATAATGCTGTACTGGTATGGTAAGAACATTTACTCATTTTACTCTATAACTTAGAAAAGTGAATTAACTAAAATGTAGATTTTTAACTAAGACTTTCATGTTTAGAATATACCAGTGCTCACATCCATTATGTAATGCTAATTTCAATCTGTGTCTATTCCTAAATAATAAAATTTTATTACATTCTGATTTTAATATATTTAAATTTTTTTTCCAGTCTGATTGGGGCATGGGTAAAGGTTGTAAAGAAAATGAAAAGAGTGAATTATCTATAAGTGTAAATGCAGATAAACTATTACTTCATGTATATTTTCCTATACCTGATAAAAGACCAGTATCTGATATGGTCAGACCACCATGGTGGAAAAGAACTGTTAGAGAAGATGTGCTCAATCTAGAATTAATAGAGGTTAGTTCATTAGTTATATTCATTATTCACACTACTAGACTACTTGCATTCTTTTGTTTTAAATTAGTTAGTTTGTTTGTAGTTTCATAGGTGTTTTGGCTTAGCCTTTCACCTCGCAGCAAAATTTACAATGAACTGTAATATATTTAAAACTGAGCAATTTTGAAAATAATTGAATGTGATTTCTAAAATAGTTTTTTGTTTGTTTTCTTTTTGTTTTAAATTATTTTGAAATGGAATGCCATATAGCATATTTTAAGTCTAAACTTCTTTTTTGTGAATGGTATTTGTGTAACCAAAATAATTTCTATGAAACCTTTCATTTGATTTGGAATGCTTTAAATACAATACAGAAACTAACAAGTGTACATTAATATAATTCATTTGTCATTATCAGTGAGATATTATTTAGATAACCCTAATTCTTTATTTCAGGTTGCAATGAAAACAGAAATGTTACCACATGACAAATGTCAAACCTATGAGATTCAGTGTAAAGAAATACAAGCCAGTTTACAGGTAGGTTGATAGTAACATAATAACTTATATTCCAACATTATACAAACATGTATCTTTTCTTGCAGCAAAAAGATACAACATATGCAATTCCATTTGCTAAAGCTTTTACAGATTTGGATATAGATTCAGGAATGCCATCAGTAACTATTACTATTTCATCATTACAATCTATAAATAGTTTAATAGAAGAATCATTATGTATGTCTGGAGATGGAGATTCAGAATTATCTTCTGATGTTATGGATGATACAAAGTGGAAATTTGAGAATTCACCTTTCAAGTATGTCAAATATATTTATATATACATGTAAAAATATTCTCTATGTTGGTTATTATTATTATTTGTAAAGGGTTGTTATTCGTTGATAAGGTTTGCTTCTTGTATTTATATTTGCTGACTCTTCATTTTTGTGTGAAGATAAATGTAGACCTATAAATAAATTTCTGTAGCAGAATATTATTTTATCTCAGTTTACACTTCATTTGTTTATATCATTCCTTTGATTAGTGCTTGTGTGTTGAAAAAGTTTTAGATCAATCTGAATTGCTATAAATTAATTATTCAGAACATATGGTTATTTATTTAATATTTATTTAGCATTTAGATATCTTTGGTACACTTAAAGAATAATGAATGAAAGTATCTGTGTAGGTTGCTTTTCAGCAGACAATATGTTTGAATATGTATGTTTTTTTAAAACTATTGTTCAATTTTGATAATGAACTAAAACTAGTCTCTGTATTGTCAGTATAATAATCAACATAACTAGTGTGTAGATATAAGAGTTGAACATAACTACATGATTTGATTTATTTTCAGATCAAATCCTCAAGTAAACCCAAGTCATTTTGCTGATGTTGGTCATGAACATTTCAGTGAACCTGCTGAAAAAGAGGTAAGAAAACAGAAATAAAATTCACTATGGTAATCTTCACCTGACAGTCAAACAAACAAGCAAGAGGAGGTGCCCACTCCCCTTGCTTGTGTACTGTATCATTACAGTACTGTAAGAAAAATTAATTACAAGGAAACCTCTTAACATTGAGGTATCAAATTGCCATAGTTAATACTGAATTTTTTTAAGATTTTCTTTACACAGTATTCTTATTTTTTCCTTGTACTTATTAGTGCCACATTTTGTTATTTTAATGATTTTTTTAATACCATAAAGTTTGAAAATGAATGTAATATTTAAAAGTTGAATTTTACTTAATTACAGAATTTCTATTTTAGGATATGGAAAGGTTCATAGATAAGACAATAGGTAATTGTCACATGAATTTTCGAATAAGCTTGCCAAATGTTGAAGTTTTGTTACCATCCCATCATTTTTATGAAGTACTTTATAATCGAATTACAACTGATCTCTTGTTGTGGGAACCAGCATCTCCAAATTTTCAAACATCAGATTCATATAGTCAAACACCATTTAAAGGACATATATTTGATCATGTTGACGCTTTCAACTGTGAGCCATATAATTATGGTAAGAATCAATCAAAACTATATTTCATAACTAATGCTTTGGTGAATGTTGCATGTACTAATATCAAAAGAATAATATTAATTTATTAGTCGTTACTTCTACTTTTTAATTTTATAATTCTTCTTTCTTCTGCTTATAACCAAAGATTATTATTGTAATGTGATGTTTTATTAATTTTCAAGAATGAGAACTTTCACAATTAGTGTTAAACATTAATCTGTTTCAGAGCTCAAATGGAACTAAACTAATTAACATTTAAAAGTGTTTATAATCATCTGGATTCATTATATAGTTTACTATCACTTTGAAATTCAAACTGTTATAATAAAACAAAATTTTAAGTTCCTGGTTTTCATAGAAATTTTGATATTAAGCATACAATTTTTGTAGTAAAAAGCATGAAATTTATTTCTTTACTGTACAATAAACTGAAATAATTGAACTATTTCATTAGGATAAATTGAATGTTTTTGAATTTCAGAGCTTATGTGTTTATAGAAATGAATGAGATACAAAAAAGCATTAAAATCTGTTTTTATGAGTTTTGTGGTGTGGCTGTTATAGTATAAATGACTATTGGGGAAGCATGAATGTACAAACTGTATTAAGGGGTTGCTTGAGGCAAGTTCTGTATGAACAACACAGAATACTGATTTCTTTATAGTTATTCTTACATCAAATTTGTGGAGAATGAATAATTTACCTAATAAACAATATGATTAATACCATCTCCTTCACATTTGTTATGAAAATGTAAATAAATCACTATTTTGTGTTCATATAATACACTCCATTTGCTCTAAATAAAAAATGACACATTTCTCCCAAACTATCAATCTTAAATATTTTGTTTCTCTGCTTGAAGTAAATTCTAAGTGATTGTGAGGGGGAAGTGTAATTTTATTTTGAGTGAATGAAGTGTAGTAACTGCTTATTGTGCAAATGAAATATGTTTAATTGCTAAGTTGTATAATTTTTATTGTAAATGTTTGTTTTAGATTGTGAATCTGATGACGATATGTCTGATATAACTTCTCCAAAGCCATATACTTCCTGTACTACATTGAAACCAAATAATACTCCAACAGCACAGAGTAATATTGCACTACATCTCAAAGTTGGAAAGGGAACTTTGGTTCTTCATACAGATTATGAGGTATGTTTTCATTCAAAGTTTCAAACATACAATATATTTGAATATATAATTAATATTTGTTTGTTATTTTTAGCAAGATGATTATAGTGATGATCATCATGGTGAATGTGTTTTGAAATTAGAAGGAGCAACAATATTTACTGTTACATCATTTGAAGGAGATCCAAATCTAAGTTACTTTACAGTACAGGTAGGTTCAAAACTTATCAGATACAGCATTTTTATTTTGTTTCTGGGCTATTATTGATACGTAAAAATGAAGAAAGTTATGAAATCTGTTTCAGAATTGGTGTTGTATAATCAATGCTGAATAAATGTACAGTATATGTATTTTATACAACATATAGCAATTTATTAATTTGGAAATAAATTTTGTACTGAACAATATTTTTAATGAGTTTTAGTTGCACATATCTAATGGTATGCTGATAAAATATTACCCCCTTCCTTCTCCTATGCTCAATCTTTCTTTCGTATTGTCTTGTGGTGAATCCCCACTTTTATAATCCACTCTTACTTCCTTGGACTGAGTAGTACTCCTTCATCATTATTATTATTAAAATAAACCTTACAAATTTGACATTTTAAAAGTAGGTTATTATTTGTGAAAGTTGAATATTCTAATGATCTTAAATTTCTGTAACAAGAAACTTCCTTCTTAATCAGTGCAGTTAATCTGTGAAAGCAACAATAAAGTTCATTGAGAACAGAAATATATCAGCACTCTGTTGTGTTTATACCAATTTATAATTGCTATATTCTGTTTATAAACAGGCAAATGTAGCAGAACTACTTCATGCTCCCAAAATCCCAGACGATGATCCTGTTCATACAATGGATTTAGATTTAAATATAAGTGATCAAGTTGTACCAGTAATAGTTAAAACTAGTGGTGGTGTTATGGCACATGCATTTTCAAATGTTATTGCAGAAGAAAATAAGAAAGAAGATATGTTAAATGTTGCAGTACAGATTAGAAGAGATGACATCAAACATATGAAGGTAACTTTAGAAAGCTTTTAGTTTGAATAATGAGTAGTGGTCTGCTTCTGTCTTTTTCCAATTGATATTTGTAAACAAAAAGAGGGACAATATACTGTACATCACACCGCTTTTACAAATTATTTTGTGAAACTTTTCATCTAGTGATAATTATTAACGTACAATTAATGAATTGAATAGTACATCTTTTGGATAACAATTTAGTTTAACTAGTTGACAATATAGATAACAATATAGTTTAACAATATGACTCCAGCAAATACTTTTAGTCAAATAAGGTGATTTCGTTACCAATATTGTTAAAACTTGTATAGTAGTAAATAAAGACGGTTACAGTATAAAACATTTTTAATTATCATGTTTATGTAAATTATAAGATGAGCATGTTATAAGATATTCCATGTAATACGTGTTATTTTAAATTGCACCAACTAACAAAGAGTTTCTTTTCTAGACCATACGAGTTGCAACTGCTGTTAATGGTGCTACAATGAAAATGCAGATAGTTCGAACAAACTCATTATGGCTTATGCAAATTATAGATTTCTTCGACGTAAAAGATTATCCTATTGAAGGATATGAACCGTTTAATAATGTCACTGAATTCTTTTTTCAGTGGTGAGTATTGTAGAATTTCCTTCATTACATTATTACATTAGTTTTTATTTTTGAAGAATTTATATTTTGAGTTTTCTTTCAACATCATTATTTGATTCATGTAATTAAAATTAAGTGTTTGACATTCATGGTATCCTTAAACTTTATATAGCTGTTTTAATTTTTTTAATGTTGTGGATAATTATATTAAACAGCAAAGTATATAAATGCTATTGCATAATTTTTCTTTCAGTAGTCATGTATGAATAATTATCAAATAATAGGCTTTAGAAATTATTGTATTACATGTATACTATTGTAAATGGTGTTTTTTTTCCAAAAAATCATTTTAGATTCTTGCATGATGTTTTGGTGAATTTTTAAAATCAGTGTCATATAACTTTTTCTTTTTTCCCCAGGGGCAATTGTTGCATAAACTACTGTCCACGTCTTTTGAAACTGCGAAGTTTCCTCACATTCAGATCATTACGAATAAGTGCAAATGTAGCTACACAATCAAAAACAACTGCATTTCGATTCATGTTGGATAATGCTGATTTATATTTATCAGAATGTTGTTTAGACAAACCCGTATGTACCACAATTATTACTACTTTCATTAACAAAACCTTACATTCTATTATATGGTGTGCTTAAACCAATGTCTAATGTGTGGAACAAATTTTATGAATCTTCCAGGTTGATTTAAGATCGGATTATATTCTTGTTGCTGCAGCAGATAGTTTTGAAGTAGTGTTTCGAATTAACCCTACTGAACCAACAAGAGACACTCCAATATATGAACTATTAGGTCATAGTAGTATGTTACATTTATGGACTTGCTCTGATTCATGTCAGGCATTAGCAGAACTTTTCAAATACATATCATCAGGAAAAGATTTCCCTGAAGATGACAGGTAAACAAAACATTTCTGCTATTACCCTTGGATTCAAAAATAATTACTTAAATACTGTTGATGGAAAATATATGTTGTGTTTTATAAGACTGCTTAATTTGTTTGAAGGATGTTGTTATAGTTTCAATGAAAAACAACTTTACAAGAAATCTTAAGCATCATTATTATAATCCATCCAAAGCACTATGAATGTATTTGAAAGTGTTAATTATTGAATGTTAATTTCTCTACAGAGGTTTATCTTCATCTCCTGAAAAGGATATAGTAGATGGCGATGGAGAAAAAAGTCTTGATAAAGATGAAGATAGCTTTTCAGAAATTGGAAATGCAATGGGAGATGTTAGTGATGAAAGACCAACAAATAATGATCTAATGAATCAATATTGTCAAGAGGAGGGAACACAAATATTTTTCTTCCCTGGTGAAAATGAAATGTCTAAAGGACGACTTCCATCATTTGTTAGTCTGGTAAGTGAACAAATCATTCTTATATTATAAGTTTGAGACAAATCAGTGGGATAGCATATATGGCATTTGCTTCCCACTTGTGGAAACTAAGCTGATTGGAGTACTACTTAGTATTAACAATCTTATATCAATATACTTTCCAATACTATTTTCACAATATTCTGGGTGAAGGAGCACAAAAACCAAGCTCCAGTCATTGAAATACCACTATCCCCTTCCATAAAATATTCTTATAAAATGTGTCTTTGTAAATTTATTCACAAACTTTGAAGTGTTGCTATGACTATCTGTACTTGCGAATGGAGCAGATTACACTGAACATCACATGAAAAATATAAATACCGTAAAGAAAAGAAATATAGGTAGCCTAATTGTGGAAAAGGCAATGAATTATTCCAATGTTTGGAAATGTGTTTATAATACATATTTTTCCTTAAAGGAGCCTGCTCCTACAAGTGGAAAATTTGCAGATGATGGATTTTGCAACTTGGAAGATTGTACCAAAGTAACCAAGGTATTTTCCTTTTCATAATCACGCTTTAAACACAAATCACTGCTATGTTGCAACTCACTATAGGTGGAAGAACAGTTATTAAATTACTCCCTTAAATATTGCTTTGTATTCATGAAAAAATTCCATCTTCTGAATTTCTGAACTTGAGAATGCCTTAACTCTGTGGTTTGGTATTGGCTTTATCCTCTTACTTCATAACACTGACACATTACATTCAAAATTTCTACTAATATAGAAAATTTAATGTGGAGTTATTTTTGCTGGTCTCCATTATAAACAGAGTGTGCTTGTATAATTTTAAGAAGTTCACTAACAGTCAAAAGTATTTCAGGTAAGCTGTGTGTATGTTTGGTTTAAGTCTATGCTTTTAGCTTTTTGTGTTTGCTTTCCTATGGTTTTAAAAGTCAAAATGGTGTATTTCAAAATATCAGTTTCAGTTAATGCATTTGTTAAACTACCATTCTGCGTAATGAAATCTGTGTATATATGCCTAATTATCATTTGTTACTTGTCACAGTTTGCAATTCAAACGTTTAAATAAAAACATCTTGATTTTTAGAATTCCAAAAAATAAAACAAAAAATAAAAACATCTTGAATTTAGAATGTATTTTGGAGATTAAATCCCAAATGTATTTTGGAGAGTGTCAAGATTATACAAATAAACACTATTTTCAACAAAGGATTGGCTAATTCAATCGAAAAGTGATTCCTTAATTAAATCCCAATTGATATTTGAGTTACACCATCTTGATATGTGAATGAGAATACCTTCGAGCTCATTTTTTTTTCTATTGTTATTTTCAGATGGACACACTTCCAACCTTCCGATGTTTTACAAACAAAGCAATTGAAATTGAAGATAATTACTTTAGTCCCATTGTTCAATCTCGTGACCCATTAGCAGAACCAAAACATTTCCCTATTGTTGCTGCCAAATATAGACTAAATGAATTATCATTAACATGGAACATTTATGGTGGATGTGATTTTGATTCAAATGCAAATACAGAACTGAGAGGTAGAAGTTCAAGTGAGAGTGCTCGTAAAAACAGTTCAAGAAAGGAATCAGCAGCAAGGGCAGTTAGTGTTCCTCCACTTAATGCTGGTGGTGGTTCACCTCAAGCAACATTTAGAAGAGTTAAATCTGGTGATGTTACAACTGATAGTGTTCACTTTAGAACTCCACATAGAAATAATATTAAATATAGATCAGCTGATACAAGAGGAAAAGATTTACTTGGAGGGAAACACAGAAGGAGAGATATTAATATGACTTTGCTGCTAAATAAGGTAACAGAATCAAATGCTGCCTTATTATATGTATGTATGTATGTGCATTTATGGGTGTTTTACTTGCTAAACAAAAAAACAAAAAACTTGCTCCATTTCTATTCCTTTCAGTTTATCTGTATCAAATATAAGCCTATATAATAAAATCAGTATCATGGAATGACTTTCATAGTTGCGTACATTATATCAAATACATTTCTTTTTGTATAATTTCATTTCATCCAATATGTTTTGAAGAGTGAAGTCTGGTTTCGTATGTATAAATCAAAGACTTTAAGGAACTCATTCAAATAAACATCTTATTAAGTTGAAAATTATTGTAGAATGTCATCATTGTCATGTAGTTTAATTAACATGTTTAATTTCAGGTTCGATTTCAACATGAGTGCTACCCGAGAAATGCAAGAGAAGTATCTAGACAAGTTCTTGTTGTTCGTAACTGTGAAATTCTAGATAAATTAGCAACATCCAAAATTAATAAGTTTCTGTATGTTTATGAACAGAACAAATCACAGCAAATGGAGGTACTCACATTTTTCCTAAGCAATATTGTGGATTTTCTGTTTAAAAGATTTTTTTCTTTTAGGCTGAAGCATTTCTTTTTAAAATCCTCAACATTCGTCCTGATGATACAAGAGCAGAATATCAAGAAGCTTGTTTAAAAGTGAGTGTTTTACCACTCAGATTAAATGTTGATCAAGATGCAGTACTGTTCTTGAGGCAGTTTATAACACAACTCAACTTCACTGCAGAAGGTAAGAACAAATCAATTTAAATGTAATATCAAAAAGTTTATAAATCTTTGTTCTATAACAGTGACTATAACTTGCTTGTAAATTACTGTGTAGTATGTTAATATATGTCTTCTACATATGATAATAGCTTCTATTTGCTTCATTTCTTAATTTCAGATAGTAAAAATGATTCTGGTATTGGTAGTGAATATCAAGAATCACCTAGATCATCACAAGAATCACCTAGATCATCAAAAGAATCACCTAGATCATCAAAAGAATCACTTAGATCATCAAAAGAAGACATTCATTCACCTAAGTAATATTTAACATCAAATCTATCTATGTTAAGTTTAGGATCATATTTGGGATGGTTTGGATGAATTAACCTATTAAAGTGTTCTAAGAAACTGATGGTAACATTTTACTAATATTTACATGACTTGTGAATTTTCAGCAGTATACCTAGCCCAAAGGTGATCCTAAACGTATCCTTACGCCTAACATAGAATCCATTTTCCCTTTCCGTAAAATGTCTATTATTAGATTTAACATCTAAAGTAAAAGGAGTGTGCTCTTGTTATATTTGAAATAGAATAGAAAGTTTGCAACTATGAAACAGAATTGCTTCTAACTTTCGTCAGATGTAAATTCTTCTGTTTCAATTTTGTTAATGATATTTTTGCTTCTTTACAAATTTCCCTTAATATTGTGAAATCATTAAGAAATAATGAGAGTAATAGACTGTAAAATATATTACTGTAATGAACAAAGAAGTACTAATCACATTTTATTCCAAATAATATTGTATGATTATACTAATGACTGCAATAACATTAATTGTTTTAAGTTCAGTATAAAAATGATCATTTCATGTATACCTGTAAAAGTTAAATAAAATAGGTTAATCCATCCCGAAGGTGAGTCTAAATATATCCCTAAACCTAACATTAATACCATGCTCCCTTTCCATAAAACCTTTATTAGTTAAATAAAATTTATTAATATTATTTTCAGCCCAAGAGAAGGAATAGATACTGCAAAACTTCATGCAAATTGTGAGAAAGATGATCCATATCCTACTCCTCCACCTTCAGAAACAGAAGGAATGATTTTCTTCAGGTAACTTTTAAAAAATATTACATACATGTATTTCATACAACTTCCTTTTCTCTGTATAATTTCATAATTAGGAGTAACCATTCCTGTTGGCTTTAAATTTTAATAAAAAAATAATAAGTATTGTAAAATGGAAATTGCAATCAAAATATTGATAGTTCTGAGTTTATATTTTTTTTTTGCTTTCTCATATGGCATTACTGCAGTTTATTATACTGAAAGTTCTATTTGTATAATTATTTGTTTTTATTTTGTAGGCAAGTAGAAATTTCTCCTGAAATTCCTATTCGAATTGATTTCAATGGAAAGAACTTGGATACAACTAATGGTGCAACAGAAGCATTTCTCTTCCTATTTAGCCAATTTCAAAATCTGGAAATTACTTTGAGAAAAGTATCAAACAGTTCTGGGTATGTCACTTGAATTATACTCCATGTTAACAAATAAACGACATGCTTGCTGATCACATGTTACTGTAACTGGGAACTTAATTTGAAATATGATTTGCTTTTACTAACTCCATATTTTTAATGTTCACTTTGGACAAAATAAAGAGGAAATAGTAGAACAATGGTTGTTTGTTAGGCAGTAGAATGTAATTAAAATAAAATTAACTAGAGTACTGTACATGTATTTTGCTTTATTTGTATTTCTAAAGTTGCAATGCTCTTTCTTAGTGTACTATAATTATTTTAAAGCTCTTTTGTGTTTTTTCAATATTAATCGTAAGATTTTATCATTTATCTTATGTAATATTACTGTAGTTACATCACAGATAATTTTTTTTAAATTATTACTGTATTATTTAAAATTCTTCATCTATAGTATTATCAAGTTCTTTACTCATCTTCAATCAATATTTCAAAAAATCTTTGACATGTGAAAATGAATCCTCTGATTTAAAAAGCACACATGATACCCCTACAACTTCAACTTCATTTCAGTAAATTTTACAAGTTCTTAAAAAAGGAGAAAAAAAGTAAATTCTTTCTTCTTCATAGAGTGAAGCGATTTGTCTTAAAAGTAGGATTTTATAGAGATAAAAATCAAAAATGTCTTCTTACAGAATTCTGGGATTTGAAAATGTTCTTCATGCTGTGGTGAAAGAATGGAAAGAGGATATTTATGAACGTCAAAAGACACAATTCCTAACCAGTTACTGTGGCATTAATCCTGTTATAGAGATAGGTAATTTCATACAAAACACTTGAGTCGTTCTCATTCATTATAAAATATTTCTTTTATTTAATTAGTTCGTGGAATTTACAATTTCTTTACAATACCATTGGAGCAATATCATCATGATGGTTGCATTGCAAGAGGTATACAGCGAGGAGCATATTCATTTGGTACATCAGTAGCTACAGCTTCTATACAAATTGTCAATATGATGTTATTCACTGTACAGGTAGGTCATACAATATAAATTACAGTAATGGGTAGGACTTAATGCCTGCTTTTGATTTTTTGGTATTGTTCTGAAACTTTTGAGTAAATATTATTATGGCAGAAATATACATGTAATTGAAGGGTACTGAACAAGAAAGGTATGTGTGGATATTTCAGGAGAGACGAAGAAACTGTTTAATATGCCAAAATTACTTCAAAAATATTTTTAAAAAGGACATGAAATTACAGTTTATATTTAAAGCTAATTTAAATTAATTAGAGACGGTTTTAGAGTATTTCTTGCTTTATTTTTATTTTGAATGTTTTTGCTGCTGAATGTGTAACTGTATTTGTACTTATATAAGCTTAGGTATTAATATTTGCTTTATTTGTTGTAGGGTGCAACCGAGATAGTGTATAAGGTTGTTAATCCTGGACCAACAAACCCTCAAATTAGAAGAAATAAATATAGGAAGAAAAGGAAGATTCCTAGAATACCTAGAGACTTTAGAGAGGCAGTTAATGCAGCTGCAGAAACTTTGACTGATGTAAGTAGTTAATCAACACACCTAAATAATTCCTAACAGCTCTATCTTCTCAATTGTTATTGAGGTTTCAGATATGTTTATATTATATATATAACAGAAGATAAAAGTCAATAACCAGAGGCCATCCTCCACTTTTTCACTGTATTTTCCCCTTTACCTTGAAGCAAAGAAATGTATTTTTGCATCATGATACTAACATATGAAAGTACCCTCGTTTGCACTTTTTATCCATGGTTATATACCCTATCATGAAAAAAGAGTAATCTTGTGTATGACAGTCGATAAAAAGTGTGCTTCAAAGGAATGAAAAGATAACCTTTCCTTATTGCTGCTTTTTAACAGAGATACTGTAGATGAGGTCTTTTTATATAGGCTAATATATATAAAAAGTGGATGTAGTAGAAGAACAGGTGAAGATCAAACTTTTAAAAATAAGATATTGAGAAAAGAGTACATTTTTCAGCCTTAGAAAAAAATATTAATTTTTTTTAAATCATTTATGATCGATATTTAAAAATGTCTTCGAATAACAAGAGAGCGAAGTGTTACAGTATCTTTAATTTACAAACCTATGATGTGTTAGACTGGACACTCAATAATTGGGTACATGGTTGTATGTAAATTTTTACAGATCTGAGATGTCCCAGTGCAGAAAAAATTGTAAAGGCTTATTTTAATACTTCTTTTATTATTTACAGTATTTAATTATGTTTTTTCTTCTTCTTGGAATGTAATTTTTGGTGAAGAATAACACTATACAACTTTCCATTAATCTGATTAAATCCATTGTATTTTCAGGATCTTGGTGAAACGTTTCAAGATATTGTTTATGCAGCTAAAGATGAACATGAACAACGAGGTTTACCTGGAGCAATTGGTGGTGTAATAAGAAATGTTCTTCCTGCAACTATAAGACCAATACAAAGTGCAGCAACTGCAAGTGCTCATATTATTCAAGGAGTTCAAAACCAATTAAGACCAGATTTACATGATGAAGCAGCACAAAAATGGAAAACTACACAATGAAGCTCCCTGTTTTTATATGTCTTTCAAGAAGAAATAGTCATCAAAGTTTTAAGACTGGTTTGTCCATATTTAGAAGATTTTTTTTTAGATATAGCTTTAATAATAATTGTGTAAATCTATATTTAGAGAAGTTTTTTTTGTTAGGTAAATTATGTCTTCGTATAGTGTTTGTTTTCTACCATTTTAAGCTCTTTTTTTAAAGGGATTGTTTGTTTTTGATTGTCTCTTTTGTTTGTTAAGAATTAATATTTTCAAAATTTATGAATAATATTCAGCAGTGATATAAAAGTGACCAATACAATATTTGCAAAGTTGTTTTTAAATGGAAGGGGTAGTTTTATTACTTGTAGGTAAACACATGATTCATTTCTCAATAAAAATCATATTTTGTAAAGAAAGTTTTTAATTTCTTTTATGACCTATAATTAGGAATGTATATAACTATATGGTAGTCTACATTTAATTCTTTACGACTTCTTTTTCTTTGGATAATTTACAATTTGTGAGATCTGCTATTGAAAGTACTTTATTGTTACTTGAAATTATTATAGCAGTTCAGAAAAAAGTAATTTTATCAAGTTTGTTTGTCTTTTCAAATATGATACAAAGACATTAATTTTTCCAGCAGAAAAGTAGAATGCTATTTTGTAATTTATTGTAAAATGTAACTTTATAATGTACCACAGTTTTATGACATATTCTGAAAATAGGTATTCAGTAAAGAAGGATTTTTACCTACTGTACAATATTGTGTAGAGATTTAAAGCAGTCTGGTAATGCTATTTGGGATGCTAACAGCCTATAGAGCCCCGTATTAAGGGAGGGGCCTCCAGATTTTCCTTACATAAGGGACTCCTAAAGGAAAAGAAAGAAAAGGATTTTTTATATATAAAAATGTTTACAAATTGTGTATAAATGATTATTTTTTTTTTGTTGAAACAGGCACAAAATGTTCACTACAATAAGTTGCTCCATGTCATGAAAATGCTTAACATTTATTGTAAATGCTGCAAAAGCAAACATAAAATTTTGAGTCAAATGCATAAAATGTACTATGTTTGTGAAAAATTTCTGACTACGTACCGGTAGCTGTTGAACGATTGTTTTAAAATGGGCCCCTTAAAAATTTGAAAAATCATTGCTATCATTTTATATCGCTTGTTTTTGATTGTTATGAAAGTCAATTTTTTTTCAGAATATTAGTAAATGTCAGCGGAAAGTAGTCACCCCCCGTGGTGAAGGGACAACCTCGTAAAATCAACCCAGAAGTGTGCAAGAGAGATAAATTGCTGCTATATAAACCAGCAGCCATCTG
>JAQIWE010001603.1:0-15289 GCA_034698565.1 Campodea plusiochaeta
TATGAGGTTCGTTAGCATTAAAAACTCTAAATGTAACAGGAACAGTAGTGAATAAAACACAGTATTAAGTAAACATCAGTGATGTCAACATTATTTTTTCCCTTACATGTACAGTTGTGTTTCCAATAAAATAATATCGAAGAGGAATTTTCTTATGCTAAAAAAATCATGGTTGAAAAAAAATTAAAAATTTGCCACACTAAATTTCACATTTTAACATTTATTTAGAAACCTTAAGATATTCTAGGTTTCATTTGGAGACAAAGAAAATGAAAGTTTTTTTTGTTATTGACCCCTCTATCTTCAAAATACCGTCAATATAAATTATACACAGGAATACAGAAGTATAGAACTATTCAACTGAATTGTGATGAGTTTTCAAACTAAAAAAAAAATACATGTACTCGGTATGAAATCACCAAAATTTTATAATTAACTTAAAGAAGGCCTACTTTTCTAGCCAAACATTAGTAATTTTTTTTAACCTAAAGTTGAAAATAAACTGAGAAAGTACAAACTTGTGTTTTCAATAAAATACGAGAAATTTTTTACGAACTTCTTTAACGAACGTATAGGCCTACTTTACGAGAATTACTTTTACGAACGTCAAAGAAAGCTTATTCTATATATAAAAGAACATTTCCTGTACTGTACTTACCGCCTGTCCCTACTGATACTCAGAAATAAAAATCTGTCCTTGATTTCCACTGGGGATCTTCACTACATAAAAGCCAATCACTTACTGAGATGTTAAAATAGAACCACTTATAATACTGTTCTGCTAATCAGGTTATGCATTAGTTTCAGCAGAGAGATAATATATGACAAGGTGATTATACCACACTTTTTATATGACGGTATGGCACGTTGAAATGAATCGAGACGAGTGGCAATTAATTTATCGAAGAATAACAATAAAAGTATATTATATGAAATTCTTATTAGAGTTTCTATACCAGTACCGGTACCAAAACTAATAGTATTGTCAAGTAAACTTAAACTACTACATCTCATTATGTACGTAAATTAATCATAAACAATTATTGTTAGGCTACCAGATTTTTTTTTTTTTTTTTTTTGCATGTCTATTCAATTGGCACGAGCCGATAAGCATTGTAGCTTTGCTCGACCACCAACATTATATCATATTTTTGCGGAAAATAAATAAAATCCAATGATGAGGAATAATGCATGAAGCCAATGGCTGATGATAATGCATGATTTTTCTGAGGATGAAGAAAAAAAAAAAAAACCTTGCATCCAGTTTAGATGAAAAATTTAAATTGACAGCATTTTTCTCTATATCATTGAAAAAAAAATCAAGAAATCCCTTATAAATCATGATGTGTAATCTTTTGAAAGGTATTTAGACAACCATTTGCACTAAATCTACCAATAGTACTTTGCACCATACCCTAAGCAAGAGGCTAAATACTCCAGCATGTATTGCCATCTATGATCTGAAGCATGTACTATTTGCAGGTCCCTCCAAGATCCAATGAAAGAAACCAATTCAAGGAAATGTTTTCGACTAATAACGCATAAAATATAACTTTAATTATTTTGTTATTTCATTATATGATATATGATAAATAAAAAAAATAATAAGAAGAAGAATCAATCCAAGTTCGCTAAAATATAATTTTTTCAATTTTCGAACTTCTGTGATCAAATAAAATTATAAGCAAGTGACCATTATCAATAATTAGCTAATAGTTTCATAATTGTAATTTATAATATTAAAAAGTCTGTTTCTAATAATAAAATATTTATTTATTTTATTTATGCCAATAACTTATTTTTATTTTGTATTGCTTTTCCTTTTCGTTACACTCGATTTACTTTTGGCATTTTTAACTTTTTTTCCTGTTGTATTACTCGGATCTTCGTCTGACTCTAAGTCTGCGCCTGGGAAGAAATAAAAGAAAAATTATAAAATATATAGCAAAAGCAGTAATATTGTAAAATCAGTGAATTTCTTCATCTACTGTAAAGGAAAATATAATGTTTGAAAATTTCAAACATTCTCTCTGTCAGTATGATGGTAAAAAATAGATATTATGTTTCCAATTTAGAATTAATATTGCGTGAAGCGTGATTGGATGGGTTTTCATTCCTTTTATTGATATATACTAAAATTTAAAAAAAAAGTTTCAATATTTTCGAGGTAGATTTGTCGATCTTTACTTATAATTGAATTGTGTTTATTATTATTTTGAGTTATTATCATATTCACAGGAAATACAGAAAAATCACTTGATATTAATTTGAGTTTCAAAAATAAACCAGCTCATTTTGATTTACAGCCGCACCTGAATTATTCTGGTTTTCTTCCGGATTTTGCGCGCTCTCCGTTGGTTCTGGCTGTCTGTTCCAGTTTGTGTGTCCTTTGAAATCAGGATTTCTTGAAAATGTAAGGAATACTTCTTCCAGAGTTGTACCTCGAACTGAATAATCTTTGATTTCCGAGTGTTTCTTCTTAAATCCTTCCATTGTTTTAAATAAGAACGACCAACTCAAATCTACGTCAGGTACTGCGTATTCAATTGTTCCCTGAAAACAAACAAAAAAATATTAATCTCCAACAAAATAAAAAGCAAGATGTGAGAAATTATTTGGGACGTACATGTAGTTCCGCCCGTACACCCAAATTTGCAAAATTATGCAATGCATTAATATTTTCCTTACAATCGATCAAATTTGCTCAAATGGTATTTATCCGAAATTACCACCCTAGAAGATTTTCAGGGTAGGTCAAGTCAGGTTAGGTTTAGGTTATTCTATTATTTTATTATTTGTTTTCACCAGTGTTTGTATAAGTTCAGATTAAAATTATATTGACAAAACATATCGTAACCTGACCTAACCTTTATTTTCCTATCGTATCGGGGTCACTTCAGGTTAAGTTAAATTAAGTCTAAAATGACACTCCTAACCTGACTTTAGCCAGGCGATTTGTTAGACTGAGTTTACAACAAAGTTTAAAAATTGGCATTACGAGTCCTATTGAATCCTGAAGGGTTCATAGTTCACAGTTCATTTCATGCTATAGGAAATAATTCCTGTGGAATCAATTATTGGAGCTGTGCATTTTTCCGACACTAATGCACTTTTTAAACTGTTTCAAGGATTCCGCAGACATTGTTGTTTCACTTAGAGAGTTCCAGGAGGGAATAGCCCTGATTGCGAAACTGTTTAGGGTCGAAGTTTGATTCACACGACGTTTAAAAAGTTTTTGAGATTGCCCTCGTGTTGCATAATAGGTGGCAGGGACAAAAAGGTTTTCTCGGAAGGGGATTAGAGATTTTTGGATTTTGAGCAGGGTTATTTGGTCAGTGATGATTCGTCGGGAGCTGAGATTAAGGGTATATAGACGTGAATTAAATTTGATTTCTTACCACATGTTCTTCCTTGATAAAACTGCTTGGAATTCCACTCATAACAGTATCTCTTATAATTTCTCTTTTTTCAGAATTTGCATCATCATGAAATTGAAGAGTGACAATATATCCACTACTGAATTTAGATTTAAGGTACTGTATGCTTCCCAAACAACGGAATTTTCCTGATACCATTATAGCAACACGATTACAGAGAGCTTCACATTCATCCATACTGAAAAATAAAGTAATATATTGTAAATGGGTTTTAAGTATAATTATATAGTCCTTCCAAAATCTTACGGACTCAAACTGGTTATGTCTTCAAACTATTTTGACGGGTAAACCACCAATTGTTTGGGTGATTCAAATTGTGTTGGTTGACCACTTGTTTGTGTGGTTCAAATTCTGTATTTTCTATACATTTCGCAGTTTGGTCAAAGAAAACAAATAAGTCAACAAAGGATTATCAATTGTTGGAATGCCAGAAACATCCTTGATGGGTTAATTGATTTGGGTTCGTAAGATTTTGGAAACACTATTCAAGAACATTATTATGTCATTATCAAAGTTTTTTTTACAAGTGAAGTCCTTTATAAAACGGATTTTTGTGTCCTTTTTTACTTAAGTTAAATTAACTTAAGTAAAAAAGGACACAAAAATCCGTCTTATGACATCCCTGCAATACTGTAGCTTTAAATTCGGAAATAATTTATATAGTGCAGTGTATCTGTTGAGCACACATACGTGTACTGCATAATCCGTATTTTCATTTTTACTTTGAAATTACTTTACAGTGTTACTTATTTCTGACCGGAGAATAAAAATCTGATTTTAAAATAATTACTATTCTCCACATAAACAATTTTCAGGGCGATAACAAAGGGAAATTTGGAGGTATAAATGGACGAAAATGGTAAGTTTTCCATGTTGCTTCCAGTTTAACAATTGTTAATCTTGCTCCCAGATTAATAATTGTTAATCTCGCTTCCAGATTAACATTTGTTAATCTCGCACCCAGGAGCGAGATTAACAATTTAAAATTACGAATTTTCATTACAAATCCACAAAATTATCTTCGCTCGGGGTTTCCCGCGAACCATGGTGACTCTTAACGGACAGTCTCCTTTCTGCTTGTCCCGCTTCTTTCTGTTCCCTTAAAAATCCACTTTAATAATCAGCACCCATGTGGATTTTTATGTAGTTACGCACATCATTAAGGAAGATAAAATAATAACAAATTCTTCTTCACTTCTGCTTGGAATTCCGAGAGAGATTAACAATTGTTATTCTGGGAGCGAGATTAACAATAGTTAAACTGGAAGCGAGACTAACAATAGTTAATCTGGGGGCGAGATTAACAAATGTTAAACTGGGAGCGAGATTAACAATAGTTAAACTGGGAGCGAGATTCTGATTTATAACTCTGAAAGAGAAAATGACTTTACAGTGATAAATATGTTTATTTACTGTTGAATACATTTATGGTAAAAATACTACATTAAATATTTTGCTAAAGAAATTTCAGTATTTTTTTCTTCGTCATTCATAAAATGTTTGTATAATAAATTATTATTTAAAACATTATGAACCTTAATCATATATAGTATATTCACTTCACTTTACTGTAAATTCATATGATTTTGTAATAATATAAAATTACCTGTGTGAGGTTAATATAATTGCTTTCCCTTCCTTCTGAGCATGTAATAATACTTCCCATAACTTTCTTCTTGCAGCTGGATCTATACTAGCACTTGGTTCATCTAATAATAAAATATCAGGATCACCTAATAATGCAATTGATGTGCTTACTTTACGTTTCGTTCCTCCACTCAGTTTGACACAAGCACGATTACAATGTTCTTTTATGTCTGGGAAGAAAAGAAAACGAGAATAAGAATATAAATTATGTTTATTGGTATATCGTTTGATAATGACATTGCAGTAAAGTTGAAAATTTACTGATATTTTCTGTTTATTTATTGAGATAAAAACCCCAAAACACCAAGAAAAATTATGAATTCTCAATTAGGAGGCTTCCACATTTACTTACTCTGTTTACATAATAGTAAGTTGACAGATGCCACAGAATAACAATATGAAATTTTCTTCCTGTACAATGTACATTCTACTGTATATGGGAAAAATGAGCTTTTCATTCCGTTATAAATACTGAAAATAACTATGAGCAAAAGTACATTGGTTCGATGAATGATATGAACGAGAGAGAGAGCATGATATGTTTATTTAATATTATAAAACTGCTTTATTGACATAACAAATAGCCTTCAGACTCAGTATAATACACATTACTATAATAGTTAAATTCGATCTTCAATGTTTTTCTTCATGGTGATGATGGTATATAGATGATTGTGGAGGATATGTATTGAATCACGTAAGACCGACATGGCAATCAAAGTGGCTTTTCTTCTTGGAATGTTGAATCTTTTGAAAAAAAAAATTCGATAAAAAATTAGTAATAGTTCCTCTTTCTCCTATACAAACCAACGACTTCAATATCTAAAAGGCCGTACTTTTCTTTAAAGAATGGAATTGTTGGTTATTCACTGAATATTTTGAACATCTTAGCTTCAATAATCATGTTGGCTAATACCTTTGAAATCCTCTTAAGTGAATAATAAGCTGCCTTCACCTATCTAGGAAATATGGTATACTGAAATAAATGAGCGGTTTCTTTATAGGCATCGCTTTACATTTTTACATTTCGTGAAAAAACTAATGATCAATTAATTTCAGACCTCGTCACCAGAAGGCTATAGTTGACGTGTTTGAAGAGAAACATCGATGTCGTAAAGTATACTCTTTGTATCTTATAGTGTCACATGACTTTAGTAACCCAGTTCATGTTACAACCAATTATCTCTGTCGCAAATTGCTTTTTAGAGAACAAATTTATCGCTTTTTCGTATCTACTTGTACACGCAGTACGGTATATGTACAGGGTTCTTCAAAAATATGAGGGGTAGTTAAACTTATTAATCCTGATTTTTGGAGAAATAATATACCATAATATTAACATGGTAAAATAACTTTAAGTTGTTTAATATATTACTACAAACATATGTTATTCTGTAATACAGAAACATTGAATAATATCGAATTGATTAAATCCGGATTAAGGAGGGGGGGGGGCGAGGAGCTAAAATTTTAATGAAAATTGGCGAAATTTTAAAGAAATTATGGATGTTTCGATGAAAAAGCTAGATATTTTAGATGTTTTTCAGCTCTATTTACATACTATTTATTGTTATTTCTGATATTTTTTAAAAGTCAAGTCCTAAACCCTCCCCCCTCTAAAACAGCCCTTGAGTTTTTTAACATATATCACACCACTATCATCAGCCTTTTGAATTTCAGATCTCAGTATTAATTTTTTTTTACTACCTGATATTTTAATTTTAAAATCAATTTCATTGGTGTACACATTGTAACAAGTTGTTATATATGTATAACGGCAGAAGTAAAGACTAATAATAATAATAATAATTTAAAAAAATATATAATAGAAGATAATAATTATTATATATACTACCACAAAATGAACCTCCCTGTACATATTGTCTGTTAGCTTTAACAAAGCTCAAATTTTACGATTCGTTTATGAGCATGTTGGATAGATTTGGTAATGGAGAATTTTACGAGTTTCTCGAACAAGGATCGAGATAGCTTTCGGAAGTTGATGGACAATAAAGTATGTCAAGATGAAAAGTTTCGACCAAAGTAAGTTGAATCGTTAAGTTTAAATAAAGATTTCTGTTCGTTGTAGTTAACAACTGGATGTTGAATTTTTAGATCAAATTATCAATAACATATTTTTGTATACGTTAGACGAGCACTATATATAATTTCATTGCGGAGAAACTTTTAAGAAGATTTGATCTGCAAATGAACTGATCATGGAATTATTGCTTGCTGAATGACTCCATTCACATTTTTTTTTCTGTATCTTATCTGCTATCAATTAAAGGGACTGAGCAGCGAATAGATTGTTTAATTTTATTGTACTGGTAATACTAATTTTCTATAACTGTTGGTATAAAATTATCATCCCACTGCTTTCCGTTTATGAGATATGGCGATTTATAAAAACTACAGTAGAATGAGTGGAATTACCAGTAAAGTGCATTTACAACAACCTTTACAACAACCAAATAGTTTTTATTAACTATACGTCAATTTATTTTAAGAGTTTTAAAAAAAGAATGATCAAATTCTGACTCACGGTTCACAAGTTACAAGCTTCGGAAGATTTTGGGAAAACGGTTCATATAGGTAACTCAGTGACTTATCTGTGAACTTCAAGTAAGCATATCTGCAAAATGGCTGTACCGATTTTGTTCATTCTTTTTTCAAAAATCATAAAAAAATTCAATATACTATTATCAGAACTCAAAAAGTAGAAAATTGGCTGTCCAGTTCCTTTAAGTTTGAAACCAGTGCCGAGTCTCGGTCTTACTACCAATTTCGAAACGGAAAATAATATTTTCAGCTTCAGACGGGACGATAATAATGGAATACATATCATTTCATACTTGAAAACTCAAGCATACTGGTATTGGTACATGGAAATCGATCGAATAAAATTAATTCTGAGCAATCTCATTACATCATTAACTATTTTTTTAAGTTGCTTTCAACTGTGTATTGTTACATAATACACTTTTACAGATATTTAATATACCTGAATAAGTTCTGCAGTTTATATAGATGGAAACTTCTTCTTGGTTCATTCATAATGTACTTGAATAAAAGAGCTTTGAAACCAAACACTTTTCTTCAAAAAATGGAATATATTTCAACACCTACATGTACGTGGTACCGTCATCAGGCAAATAGATTTACAAAAAAATGTTAACAAGGAATATGAACAAAGAATAATAACAATGATAATCATAAAATTCAATATGAAAGGCTCAATTCAGAAGGGAATGCCAGGCACCAGGAACTCCAAAACCATCATCTTAAGTTCTGCAGTTTTTTTTCCTTTTCTTTAAAATAAGTACTCCTATGTACCAGAAGTGAATTTCTAGATTTTATTGTCAAATTTCTCACACTTTCAAATTAACATTTCATGTTCAATTCGAAAAAAAAACTTTCATTATGACTCCAGGCAAATTTCCCAACATACTGAGTTTAACCTGTGACCTTTTCAACTACAATCGCCAACAGGCATTCACGTTGTGACATTAAGTAAAAATCAGTACAGTAAAAACCATTTCGAAAAAATTTAAACTAAAATTCGAAAATCCCATTGTTAAAGCTTTTCTTATCGCATAACAATATAAAGACTGCACATTTAGTTTCACATCTATAACATTATAGCTTTAAACATTAAATATACGATTTCATAAATCTGTACAACATTAGATATAATTGTAACATTGTAACAATGGAACATCGTATAAGCTCTATATTATAATAACATCAAACGGAAGTCTTCTCTGAATAACATGGAAAATATCACGCTTAAAACTATACTCTCTTCAAGTTTTAAAGGGGATGAAACATTAAACAAAACAGCAGGGGAAATTCAATATTTATGAAGTTTTAAAGGAAATAGATTCTTGCAGAATTTCAGTCGGAAGTAATATGTTAGGTTTCACTTTTTTATCTGTATATGCTACAGTAGAATTGCTTTACTACTATTAACTCATCTTCAAAACTATGGATTAGACCACTTCAAAACACAATAAAATACTGGATTGACGTTTCGTTTGCTATATTTATCATACAAACTTTTCAAGAAACAATATGTTGAGAAAGGGAAGTATAACATACAAATAAAGTTACAAAAAAGAGGCACATAATCAAAGTACAGATTACACAAAACTGTTCCAAAAATAGTTAACTCCAAAACCTGGAATATCGTTCATTTGATTGTTACCATGTTTGATGATTTCTATGGCTTCCATTGTCCGAAATCTTGTCTTTCTGTTGTCTGAATATAAAACTGAAGTACAATCCCAATCAATTTTATGTTTCTTCTTACGAGTTTTCGTTTTTTCAATCTGTCTGATAACATATCAAACGAAATGTCAATCCAGTATTTTATTGTGTTTTGGAAAGGTCTAATCCATAATTTTAAAGATGAGTTACTATCAAGAAAAGCCACTGAATCTCCGAAAATCTATGCTTTACTAATAGTGATTTGTGGTCCATCTCACTCAAAGAAAATTATTGTTTTCGTAGTCAGCATACAAAGAAGATAATAAAATTAATCCCTGTAGAGAACGTGATCCCCTTTAGTATTGCCAAGTGATTGGGTCATTATATCTATCATATCACTCTTGCTTAACTGGATCCTTTAGGTTAATCAAGTATCAGTTATCTTGATCATTTTCTGCTTATAGGTAACACACGTTTCTTTAAGTGCTGGAATAGAGCATTGTGGGCCCAAAGAGAGTTACGATTTTCCAGTTTATGTATTTATTAAAATATTTGGCTTATAGTCACTGATCAGATATTTTGAGCTATATTTATAATTTGATAAAGTGAAATACGATTAAAATCGTCCACTTTTTTGTAATAAATCGTGGAAGCCTTTAGATTTAGACTGAGAATGCTGATAGTGATATTCATATTCAGGAAGGCTCTGGTGAACTCAGTCGGTAAATAAAGAAATTTCCTGTAATTATTTTAATGTAAACTCGATATCAAAGGCTTTACAAAATATGAAAAGTTCATTTTTAGCAATACATTGGTGTCTCGAAATAATTACATTTAAAGGGTTACCTGCAGATAATGAATTTCCGGTTTTCAGTGATTTTCTTGTATACCTTATATTATTAAAGAATTTTTGCAAAAAGTTTGACATTTTTTACCCAACTGATCAAGAGATACTTATGTTTAAATAGTCGATAGACTTTCCACAAGGTAGTACAAATCGACCGCTTAATTTCGCTGCCTTGCGAAAATATGCATGTTATTCGCTGAAAAACACATATCAGAACACAGATCTATTGAGTAGTAGCAAAACTGACTTAAAAATAATCAAATTAATCATTTTATTCATATATCAGCAGTTGTCTTGTTTTGGGTCACGTTTGCTCCGCTACCTTACAGCTTATTTTACCGCATTTTCTAAGGTGAATATCTCCAAAACCGCCGATTTTTGGTAGGTAAGAAAAATAATATAAATTATTTATAGCAAGAAGACTAATATTATGTTATAATATCAGAAAAGTCAATTTAGCTGCAAGTAACACTTTAAAATCTTGTTTAAATAATTTATTCATGTATCTATACACTCACAAAGATAAAAAAAAGTTTTAGCGTCTATGATTTATTTAATCGTGAGTGACAAACATAATGGCTTTTTCAGTTTTTTGCTTCCAGTTTAATACTGACATATTGTCGACAACATACAACCAACAAAACTTTGTTTATTTTGATGACCAGAAAAACATTAGTTCCAGTAATAATATTTTTATTTTCGATAAAAGTTACTGGAAAACATTTAACTGCTACTATGCTGGTGACAAATCAATTTCAAATTTATTGTTCTTTGTTCGGGTAAAGTAAAAATTATTGGGTTGGAAAAAATACGCCATAAAATGCGTTACAGTTAACGAGGTCGTAATAAAAACAAAGAAAATAAAAAAAGTGGAATGTTTACTTTTCCAGAAGGTATTTTATTCTTTAGAGTTGCCATACGTCTATGTAATTTTAACCACTAGTGATTTTTCAGAGTTTGTAAGAATTGCTAAAATCTATTTCTATATATCTTTGCAATAAACTGAAATATATACCTTCTTAAAGGGTTACCTGCAGCTAAATTGACATTTCTGATATTATAACAAAGTATTTAGTCTTCTTGATATAAATAACTCAGATTATTTTTATTACCTCTCAAAAATCACGGGTTTTGGAGATATTCACCTTAGAAAATGCGGTAAAACAATCTGTAAGGTAGCGTAGCAAACGTGGTCGAAAACAAGACTGTTATGCAAACAAAATGATTAATTTTGCACTATTGTTAAGTCAGTTTTGCTACTTTTTCATAGATATTCTCTGATATGTGTTTTTAAGTGACTAATTTGCCTATATTCGCAAGGTAAGCAGTTCGATTTGTGCTACCTTGTAGAACTTATATCAACTTTCATAAATGGATATCGTCGCTGTTCTGGCAAAACCTCGTATTGCAATTTGAGTCGGGAGCAAAACCTCGTAAGTGACAATTTCAGTGATAATGAGATATGCCAGTAAATGGACTCTATAAAAGTGTGCGCATGTTCTGGCAAAAGCTTGTACCGATCCACCAATCAGCGGCTCTGAAAAAGTCATGTGTCAAAAACTTGTATCTTATTAGGACTGAAAATGTTAGTGCAAAACTTCGTATATGTGAGTTTTCTGTTCTGTATACGAGGTTTTGCAAGGACTAAATTTGATTGAACTCAACATACGTGTTTTTGCATTTTGCGTTGCCTTAAATGGTATTAAACAGTTAAAATATATTTAATTATTTAATTTACTAATGTAATTTACCATGTTGAGAAATAACTAATTTTTATGGCAAGAAGATGAAGAATAACTAAATTGCAAAACCTCGTTTACTGGTTTAAGAAACTGCAAAACCACGTATGTAACCTAACAATTAAATTAACATGCCAATAAACAAATTACTGCAATATGTAACTGATAGTAACAATTCATAATAATGAAAACATAATAATGAAAAAAGATCGCTCAAATGTGAAATCTGTCATTTTAATCAATGTTTTTCATGTTTTCTCGAGAGATTGTTTTTGTTTTTCGCTATTTTCTCAAAAGTTAGTTGAACTCACTTAAGAGGTTTTGCTCCCGACTCAAATTTCAATACGAGGTTTTGCCAGAACAGCGACGATATATCTTTTGATCCGTTGAGTCAAAAAATGTCAAACCTTTTTAAATATTTTTAATAATGTAAAGCACAAGAAAAATACAGAAATGAGAAATTCATTATCTGCAGGTAACCCTTTAAAAAGAAAATAACTACAAAAAGCTAGTTGTTTTGTTAAATAATATACAGTATTTATTATTATAAAGGGAACGTTAGAAATCGAGGGGTGAACCGTTTCACAAACATATGTAGATCTGATTTTGCTGTTCAACCGGAGTTCATCAGTGTTCATGGCGATGTTCAAAAAGTTTGTACACCGGTGTTCGTGTTCACGAGTGGTTCACGCCTCTTTAGAGAACCCTTAAAAATTCGGAGGTTGTAGAGATCATGTCCCAGAAAATGAGATGCTCTGATATTGTTTTTTATCAACATTGTTTTGCACATCGTACAGTGGAAGATTCGTTTCAATCAAACTAATAAAAATATGTATTGACCGATAAATTATATTGTTACGCAAGCCACGGACGTCCGGAGCACTGGATCCCTCCGACAGTAATTTCAGATTTATTTCTTGTCATTGAAATTAAGCGTAGAAAAATGGAACTAACATAACAAAAACTAAATAAACTGAATTCAGTAGAGGATCAATATCTTCTTCAAATTGAATTAAAGGGTTACCTGCAGATAATGAATTTCTCGTTTTCTATAATTTTCTTATACCTTACATTATTAAAAAAATATTTAATGAAATGTGACATTTTTGACCAAACGAATCAAAAGATATTTCTATTTATAGAAGTTGAAAAAGTTCTACAAGGGAGCAGAAATCGAACTGCTTATCTTCGCTACCTTGCGAATATAAGCAAATTTTTCGCTGCAAAACACAAATCAGAACACATATCTATTAACTATTAGAAAAACTGACTTAAAAATAATGCAAATTAATCATTTTATTCACATAACAGTAGTTGTTTCGTTTTCGGTCACACTTGCTCCGCTACCTTACAGCTTATTTCTCCGCATTTTCTAAGGTGATTTTCTCCAAAACAGACAATTTTTGGTAGGTATAAGATAAATACTATGAGTTATTTATATCAATATATTATACTAATATTATGTTATAATATCAGAAAAGTCAATTTAGCTGCGGGTAACCCTTTAAAGTTCTCCTCTGTTTTTACTTTCACTTGTTTGCACTATAGAATTACGTAAACGTGATTAGACCTCTCGCTGTTTCAAGACACATGTTTAACAGTAATGAAAAATCTATACCTTCCTTCTATTGCGTAATAAATTCTGTCCTAATTCACTTTTCCTGATCTACTATTTTCTCTGTCCCATTTTACTGTCGCGTGTCCCGTCGTCCCGCTGTTCTACAGCAGTAGACTCCCCTGCAGGCATTTTATTGGATTTGTGTGGAATAGCTCTTTTAATTATCTTCGTGAGGACAGCAAGTGGAAGAAAAACAACCGATCGGTAGAAGTCTTGTAAACGAAGAAATCAAATAGGTTTTATTGGTTTCTATCGAAATATACCTCTGTTTTTATGTTTGAATTTTCAAACTTTAAGTTTTTGTTTTTGAACAAAGAAAAATAGTCGAGTTTTTTAAAAATAAAGAAATTTATAAGATGCAAGTTTTAAGGGTTCATTCATAGAGAAAAAAAAATTGAATTCGAATGAAACATTGGTAAATCTCATTGCGCTAATTTAAATATCAAAGATTATTATAATTATTATACTGAATATTATAGTTCTATAATCTGTAAAATTCATAGTCAGGTAGTTTACTATAATTTACCCTGGCTTAATATAGTCACAAACGTGGGCCTGCCGTGGAAAATTATGGTAAATATATTGTACAGTGGTGTCTGACCACAACAATTCTTATTCAATACAGAACATACTATCATCACCGTAGTTAAGATTACAAAATAATCAATGTTAAAAAGATTAAAGGGTTACCTGCGGATAATGAATTCCCCGTTTTCTGTGATTTTTTTGTACCTTATTTAAAGAATTTTTACAAAACGTTTGATGTTTTTGACCCAACGGATCAAGAGATATTTCTGTTTATATAGTCGATAGATTTTCCACAAGGCAGCACAAATCGATCTGCTTAATTCGAGCCTTGCAAAAATATGCAAATTATTTGCTGAAATACATATCAGAACACATCATTCTATTAAGTAGTAGCAAAAATGACTTAAAAATAATGCAAATTAATCATTTTAGTCATATATCAGTAGTTGTCTTGCTTTGCACAACGCTTGCTCGGCTACCTTACAGCTTATTTTCTTGCATTTTCTAAGGTGAATATCTCGACAACCGGTGATTTTGTGGAGGCAGGAAAAACAATACGTGTTATTTATATCAAGAAGACTAAGATTATGTTATAATATCAGAAAAGTCAATTTAGCTGCGAATAACACTTTAAAAAATGAGTTTGTTCATATGAATTCGACTCTCTCTAAAAATCATAAAAAAATTATAACAAGATTAAAACGTTAACTACAGCTGAATGAACTCCAAAATTTTGATTCCCTGCTCTTCTCTAGACCTCTACGCAAAACGTGGCGTAGAATTCTACCTGACTGACTTGAAACTATTGGCATGTAATAATTATACATCTTTTAAACTAATAAAATAATTATTTAGCATTAATGGAATTTTGATTTTAATCTTATCAAAATTTGATCTCATCTCTGCTAATCCATTAAAGGGATCCTCCAAGTTGAAAACTATACAAAAATCGCGTATTAAGCATTAAAATGCAAGTACGTAATAGGTAACTTTTCTGCGTTTTAAACGGACAATTCTTTCTCTAGTTATTTGAAGAAAACTCTCCGTTTAGCGCCACCGACCAGCGCCACTGTACCAGATCTCACTCTTCAACACCCATAAGCTATACAACAGAGAAGTTTGGAGAGTGAGAAAATCCGCTAGAGGTTTGCTTGCGATGGGCGGTATAGTGTTTCCAAAATCTTACAGACCCAAATCGATTAACCCATCAAGGGTGTTTTTGACATTCCAACAATTGATAATCCTTTGTTGACTTATTTGTTTT
>JAQIWE010001604.1:0-15286 GCA_034698565.1 Campodea plusiochaeta
AGTGTCAGTGTTTAAAAAAAGTTTCTGAACTTGGTTGCCAAAATGGCAACGAACAGGTTTTCCTTGTTGCCAAATTCCCATACTTGGTTCCCATTTTCCAACTTCGGTAAGCCTTCCTGGTATGTCATAAAAAAAAGTCCTTTTCATCTATAATAATATTTCAATATGCCTAGTACCATGAATTACAGTTATAGCGTAATTTTATTAGTAATTTAAAGTATTTTTAAAATAAATTTTGTACACACTGTGCTGGTTTTTCTGGTAATAGCAATCTTAGTAATATTATAAGTTAATTTTACATTAAGTTTTGATATTCTTACTAACTTGTCAGTACTTTTAATTTACAGGTGGAGATAGTATTTAATAAACAATAGAAATTCAGTAAACAATAGAAAAGTTTTTAAGTTTATTTGACGTTTTTAGCCATAATTTCTGAACACAAAATCGTATTTTCATTCCAAAATTATCATTTGAAAGAGCAGAAAAACACGATTTCAATGGTGTATAATATGACGTTTTTCGGACTATTGACGAAATTTTAAAATGGCAAAATAAATTTTCCAACTTTGGTTGCCAAAAAATGGCAACCACCGACTTTCAGTTGTTGCCAAATAGGAATGTTCTGTTGGCAATGCGCGCCAATTTGCACTTTTTTAACACTGGTAAGTGTTCTCGTCCTACGTCTGAAGAACAAAACGAGCATTGAACTTTTATTCAAATTATAATATTAATGTGACAAGCAATAAGGACCAGACAGTAGTATAAAGAAATAAAGAAATTTTCAAACGTTGGAAGATCACTTCTTTTTATTTTTATTTTCATTGATATTGAACTTTATAGACTTAAATTATTGATTCAATTTTCAAGTTAGATTCAAATTACGAAATTGTAGTATGACGCCGCGATTATACCAAAAAGGAGACGAGTGAGACAATGATGATCATTTGTGACTTTTGTCTCGACCGAAAATCTCATTTCATTATAAAAGTTTTGAGATGAGAAATTTATTTTTCTTGATGTGATATTTCGTCTAGATTTCCCGTGACGAGCAATGGAACATGTACAGACAGCGGCAGTTGAAGTTATTCATGTCTCATTTTCTTGAGAAAATTTAATATAAGCAAATTTATAATTCCGTTTTATCGGAAATCCAATAAATTATCGTTTCAAATATCGAGACGTTATATCGATCTCGACGATATTTCTATATCAATATCGTAGAAACACTAGATGATACTATAAATAAAGAAACATCCAAACATATAAGTAATGCAATCTGATTATATTCGCCATTTATCTCTTTCATGGAACGAATTGAATATTTCATTCACTATCAATATATATCATACAATCACAGCATATTTAAATGGTAAATAATTCACCTAGTAATAAATATGCAATCAATCTTTATTGTGCTGAAAAGCAGACGGTAAAGCTGTTTCGTTCATCAAAAAGCGCCGTGGTGACGTCAGACTTTTATTTAATCAAATAAAATTCTTTAAAAGGTACTTACGTCACTGGCATATGCTACTTTAATCGTAAATAACATCAAAATAAAATAAGCTGTGATATAGATTAGTGCAGGAAAAGTAATAGTATCATGCAAGATAATTTATTAGATTACTTAAACTGATTATATATAACTCTGTTGCAATGAGATCATAATTGTATTTAAAGATCAAGTGACAGGCTAAACCATATGTTTTATGATATTTTACTGTAAACATAATCGTCAGGACTATTAAATACATAAACAGCTCCAATATAACAATTTTCTTGTATGACGACAGCTACAAGACGATAGGTGTTCATTGATTTCGAAAGTTGATACTGTCATACTGCTATGTAAAGTTTAGCGTTCGGCATATATCAGCGAAATGCAGGGGAAAACTTGTTTATATTACACTGTTGCATACATACCAGAAGTAAAATTCAAGCTTCAAATTACCTGTTATTTTTGACGATTATTCTCCGATTTCGTACTAAATTTCTCGGAGAAATGTAACGTCACATCTTTCCCGGCTTTTTTTAACGAAGTGTTTTTCTCCCCGTTAACAGCAATTAAAATTACTAAAAATCATTATTTGAACTTGTATTAACAATAACTTTAAGGTAATACATAAAACACAGACACTTAGAAGCGAGGGGTGCCTCACACTTCAAAAATTTGTACAACTCTGGAAATCACTAAGAAGATTGCCTATGATTCCTAATGATTTCCCATGATTGGCAATGATTTCCGATGACAGCCAATGATTTCCGATGATAGCCAATGATTTCCGATGATAGCCAATAATTTCCCAGGATTTCCTAATGATTTCCGATGATTTATTAGAATAGCCAATGATTTCTAATGATTTTCAAGATTTCCAGTGGGATTTCCTAAATAGCGTAACTGATTTCCGAAAGCGAGTCACCCCTCGCTTTGAAGCCTGTCACTTGATCTTTAAAATAAAATATGATAATTATAATATATTATAGATAACATAATCATACGTTGTGATTTATTATTGAGCACTATTATCAAGTCAGGTGTTATCAGTATGTATATTTAAAGTGTTTATGCAGAATTACGTGGAAACACGATGAGTTTGCTATATTATAAATTTATAGGCTATAATATCCCGGATCTTCGTATATTATTTAATATTTATTTGAATATTCTGTACGTCAAAAACATGTTTTATATATTATTTTCCTGTTTAAAAGCATTTGTCAAAAAATAAAAATGTAATTTTTTGATATTTTTTGTTAAATTTTAATATATTACATCATTTTAGGTAAATAAACAATTGAATTTACTTTGAAAATTCGCTATTTAAACATAGAATTAAAAAAAAATCATTTTTATTGGAACTCCAGATCGAAATCATTCTTTTCGATCAGCAATGGTTTACCATGTGCGACGACACGTACGAGTACCTACGAGATCAGTGATGACCACCGCCTGGTTGAGTATAGCATTTAGCTAACACTAGTCGTGTCACTTGTGTGCGTAATTTATCGTAAAAGTACATCGTTCAGGTGGTCATTTGTATTATCATTTATATAATATAAATCTCAGGATTATATTGTGAAACTTTTTTTATAATCTTTCTATTTTTAGATTTTACACTTGTAAATAGTTGTTTATACGAAATTACATTTATAAACTCTTCTTATATAGGGTGTCCCACAAATATCGATCCCCCTGAATATCTCCTGAAATATGAATTTCAGAATAGGAGTGTAAATTGCAAAGTTGTAGTGGAATTTCTGAATTTTCATATGCCGTATTTCGTCTCATTATGAAAACACTGTGGAATGATCCAGCGATGCCAAATTTCTAAAAATAATAGGGAACAGCAATCGTGTCTGTGGACAAAGTTGCAGAGCTTGAAATTTTAGATTCAGGACATGTCATAATTTTCCTTAATTTTCATCTAAACTTATTTTCCAGTCCCCCAAAATACAGCAAAATTGTCATGAAAGGGACATATGAACCGTAGTTAGAAGTTGATATTTCCCTTTTATGGTGAATTTTTGCTGAATTGAGGGAGTCTTGAAATTAAGTTTAAATAAAAATTAAGTGAAAATTTTGACATGTTCTGAGCCTGAAATTTCAAGCTCTGAAACTTTGTCCACAGGCAAGATGGCTGTTCCCTATTATTTAAAAAAATGTAGCATCGCTGGATCACTCCACAGTGTTTTTATAATGAAACGAACTACGGCATCTGAAAATTCCTAATTTTCGCTACAACTTTGCAATTTACACTAATATTCTAAAATTCATATTTCAGGAGATATTCTGGGGAATCGATATTTGTGGTTGTGGGACACCCTGTATACAATAATATTGCACGCGTGGGACATGTATCAAATATATATAGAAGCGTATAATCACTAAGAGCCTTCAACAATCATAATATTTGTATTTGTACTCCTGATGATGATAATCGAGAAAGTAGTCTAGCCATTTTTATCAACGTTTTGTTTTGGAAGTTGTATATCTATTTCATCAGCAAGTATATAATGCTTATTTATTTATAAATACGCCAGCATGTAATTTATACTTCTTATTCTGTGCATGGAGATCGTATTCAAAATAATAACAATTGCAGAAAACTTTGGAATATTTCATAAAAATATTTAGTGCCGTACACGCAATTATTTTTCAACTTCCGATAGTGTTTACATCGCTGAATATTATACATATTATAAATTGAGAATATTCATTGATTCGTTGAATCAAAGTTAAATGTATAAATATTTTATATTCATCATTCAGCCATTTCGCTTGTCTGGAAAGTGCACTTGATGTACCAATCAGCAATGTTATACTCATATACAGCGTAACACCCTTAATTGTCATTATTATATTATTCTCACAGCAGAAAGTTACGTAAAATATTATATTTGGTGATGTGCAATAATATAAATGATGGGGGGACAGCTGCCCCCTCTGTCCATCCTGTAGTTCCGCCTATGATTCACTTCTCGCCAATTACATTTTCTCTCTTACATTCACCACCAAAGTATTCTCTATTATTTTCATCTTTGTATATAGTCTCTTCAGTGTTTTAAACCTGTAATATTTTTCAGCATGACGTTCCATTTTCCAACACAAAGTCCCGTTTCACTTTCTTTGTTCTCTATTGTACTCGATTCTCAAGAGACTTTCAATCTGTGTTGGAAATCGGGACTCCCCGCTGAAAAATAATGGGCCTTTAATACATACACGTCATATATCACATGACGGCTTATGCAATCATTGTTCAGCTTTCTTAGTAAACATATCTATGATTGGCTGAAGGCAGTCACGTGATATATGACGTGTATGCATTAAAACTCTGAACGCAGTATATATCTATGTATGTATATAATTATGACGAAAGAAAATATATAAATTTATAGTTTCAACTGACCTGCCATAATGCTAATATTATTATCTGAACTTTTTAACCTTTCCTATCAATCCAGTTTTTGCTTATGACATAATACTAGAACCAACTTGTGTATTTTTTCCCTCATTGGAAATTTCTTTAAAGACTTTACAGCTGCAAACAATCATAATTATGATTATGATCTGTTAAAAATATTTCTAATTATAACAATTTAGTTAATTATCATTATAGGAAAAGAAAACGTACTCTTTATCATTGCACTGGCAAGTCATCATGTCTTCAGTTATAACTGTTTTTTTTAATATATTGCACAAATGTAACTTGCTTTTCAGTCAATAAGCAAAATAATACTTAGAATTGTTTTTAAAACCCCTTTGCTGTGTATATACGTAATAGCGTTATAGTAAAAGCCTACTTATTTTATAAGCCTACTTATTTTATTCAATAATAAAATTTTATTGCGTTTATATCTTTACAGTTTTAAAGAACACAGTACTATACTTTCATGGAATTCATTTTATTTTTCGACTTGGGGAGGGGGGGGGTACTTAATTTATCAAGTGAAAAATACAAATAATAAGGAAAATAGAATGTGCAAATCGGAACCATATAGTAAAAAGTGTATTGTAGATTATCTATCATTGAGAAATATTTTCTATTATGGAAACGTACATTTGATTGTTAAATCGATAAAATTCAAGGGTATACTATATGGGTGCACAGCACCCATTGGATTTTTGACTGAAAATTGTTTATAATCTCCATTAATTTCAATATCGCTTAAAAAATTTCGCTCGGGTCGGCTACGCTATCCGATTTTAGCGGATTTTTTATTCCCCGAAATTTGGGTCTGGCTCCGAGCCTGGTTTTGCATCCATTGGCTTTTTCAAAACTCGGCGCCCATGTAGGCCTATATTACTATTGAACTAATCGAATATTGAATTCATCAGTTAATATTGAGTGAAACATCTATTTGATATCATAGCATGAGATAGGTCAGTATTTGATTTTCTCTTCAAAATTTCGTGAGCTTTTTATAAATATTAATGAAATGAAATTTATCGTATATAGAAATAAATAAACTAAATTGGTAGTATGACGATGAATGAAATAGTTCGTTTAATTAATAATTTCTATCAAACTTTAAATGATTAAAAAGGAACACAGGAAAGACTATGCAAATTATTATTAATATTATTCTACAATATCGAAATTATATTCATTACCTGATTTAATTTTTCCGTCACAAAAGTCTGACAATTTTTAGTTTTAATAAAATAAAGTCCATATCAAAACATCACTTATTAATATAACTTTCATATTAAAGCTGACTATATAACAAGAAATGTCTTTCATATTGTGGGATACATAATCATTAATTATGTAACCTTGATTGCCATTTCTGTTAAGTCATTATTCAAGGTTTTCCAAGTAGAGGTGCCAATCGTCCCCGAAGTATACTTCTTGGAATTAATGCAGCGAGACGAATGGAATTGTTTTTATTATTTTCGTGATAAGTAATCTAACATTTCAGTGGATTCAAGTGGGGTACATTCAAAATAGCTAGCTTTATCCGCCATTTTTTTTTTTTTTTTTTTTTTTTTTTTAGATTTAATCAGGATGATGAAGGCGGAACTAATTGCAGAATGAAGAAAAATCCCATATTGCTGGTATCAAATTAATCATGACCGATATATTAATGTTCGAAGATTGGGTCGCTTAAACGACACCGTTCTAATTTCGGAGCATTCTACAACTTAGACTTTCAATTCTAATAGTTAATTTAATTTTAAATGATTCACCTTTTCAAGGCATCATTGTTATTCTAACAGTAAAGTTATTAAAGTCTTAAGAGATTGACAAGTGACCTATATTTGTATATTTTAGAACACTTCAGGTTTCAAAGAATATTTTATTCATAGTGAAAATCAATAAAACAAAATAAGCTAACATCAAAATAAGCTGTGATATAGATTAGTGCAGGAAAAGTAATAGAATATTTAAATGTACGCAAGATAATTTAATAGATACTTGAACTGATTGTATAAAACTCTGTTGCAATATTATTGATATCATACTTATACTTAAAATAAATTAAGTGTTTAAATACACGATTAGTTATTGGAAACACAATGAGTTTGCTATATTATAGTTTATAATATCCCGGATCTTTACGTATACTATTTTTATGAAACTTCTCGTGTATATCAAAAACATGTGTTATATTATTTTCCTGATTAACTGCATTATATAATAAACATTAACACCATAAGATATTCCAAAGACACTTACGGTAAACAGAAAGTACTGATGTATTTTCAATTTTTAACAAACTGATCACTTTTAAATTTTGTATCTTGGAGCATTAAACCTCTTAATCAATCAATTGTTTACTCTTACAGGTTGTCAAGTAACCTTTTGCAACGGTGTCGTAGATTCTCCCACATATTTCAGAGCAACAAATAATACAGCACCATTTGAAAGATAATTAAAAATGGAATCTATTGAGCTATTCTACTAAATTTTTACTTGGAATACAAGCCCTGTGCCTAACTTCCAAAAAGGCATTTCGATTTTCATGATTTTTCCAATAAATACAGGGATTTTCTTCAAGATTTCCATCAAAGAGTATAATCATTGATTCATTTTTTACCAATAAGTTTCTGATTTCTTCTTGTTCGTAGCTAAAATATTACTTTTGGCATTCAAATCTAACGATTTCATCAAATTCCCATTACAGGCAAAATTTTGTTTCTTGATGATATTTTTTCGCACATTTTGCCTATCGTAAGTTTTATTAGCTACATGATTTCTAATTTAAAATACCTTTCTAACTGTGTATAACACTTCTTACTGGCTATCACCGATCAGCATGCTGCAGACCCCTAGCAAAAGGTTTATTGACAGCCTGTGTATATAAAAACAAACATATTTTGAGACATTTGAAAACGTTATAGTTATTACATTATCAAGTTGATAAGATCCAGAAAATCCTGGATAAATGAAAGCAGCAGTTCCCAGATTGTTCCTAGACGATACGGGAACCTATAGTACTTAATACGAGACTGAATAATTCCAGCAGCCTTATTGAAAAGAAGTTTGGCAATGTCTAAATAATTTGTATCAATCGTAATCGAACCAGGAACCTCCTGTCCAACTATCACACCACTATAATTATATACTTATGATACCGAAAATGTCCCTATCAAATTTTAACAGTACTTCTGGTAACCCTATTTTTAAGTTCTTCCGTCCATTTCTCAGTCAGCAGGATCAGTATTTACGTATTCTATTGCAACAACAAGTGATATTCTGCTTCTTTTCGCTAATTTTTAGTTTTCGTTTTGCATTATCTTCTGTTAGGATTCAGCGTATTATAATTTACAAGGTAAGCTACATTTCAAACAGCATCAACAAATCTGTCAGATTTAAATTAATATTCTTGGCGAAGATGAGGAAAAATGTAAATGGTTTGTGCTTTCGTAACAAATCTACGGTATGAATATATCGGACGCCTTAGCTCGTGGAAATTTTCATGTTATATTATAAATAAGCGATTGTGAATCATGAATAAATAAAAATGTGAATTAAAATCAATACACAGACTGTACAGTATTATACTTTATAACACTGGATTGTTCAGGATAGCAGCATAAAGTACCGGTATTCATTAAAGGGTTACCTGCAGCTAAATTGACTTTTTCGATATTATAACATAATATTAGTCTTCTTCATATAAATAACTCTTATTATTTTTCATATCTCCCAAAAATCACCGGTTGTGGAGATATTCACCTTCGAAAATGCGCTAAATAAGCTGTAAGGTAGCGAAGCAAGCATGGTCGAAACGAGACAACTACTGTTATGTGAATAAAAGGATTAATCTGCATTATTGTTAATTCAGTTTTGCTGCTTCTTCATTGATAGGCTCTGATATGTGTTTTCCAATGACTACTTTGCTTAAATTCGCAAGGTAACGAAAAGAGCAGTTCGATTTGTGCTACCTTGTAGAACTTTTTCAACTTCTATAAATAGAAATATCTTTTGATCCGTTGGGTCAAAAAATGGCAAACTTTTTTTTAATACTTTTTCAATAATGTAAGATACAAGAAAATTACAGAAAACGAGAAATTCATTATCTGCAGGTAACCCTTTAAAATATTTTAGTCATTATTTATCGTTGTTATTTTATTTGTGCCAGTATAGGCCTATTTAAAAGTTCAAAATCTCAATTTAGATAATCCAAATACAATTTCGTAAATGCATGATTTCGGAGAGCAGCAACCCCTTAAATACGCCTTTATCGAAATGCTTCGAATTGGAACCGTTTGTCCTGAGCAGCAGGGGTAACAAAAATTGCGAACCTAGACCTATTTGTAAATTGTAATATAACAAAATATCGTAAATGTACCACTCCGATAACACTCACAGTAGGCTAGTGAAATATTATTTAATTAAAATTTGTCCAGTCAGAATGATTAAATAACTTCAGTATGAATCCAACAATTCTAAACATAAATATTTATATTACTTGCATAAACAGTTACAGAAAATGCATAATTATATTTTGAAGTCGTGCCCTCTTTACTTATCTACTGATTCTGGCTTAATTCTACTTATACGTGAAAATGAGTGATTATCTACGATGGACCAGAAGGGTCACTTCATTATTCAGCGATGCCGCGATGGGCAGATACGTTTGTAGGACCAACGAAGAAGTACGAAGGCTGAATGAAGAACTCAGAAATTTTCGGAACAACGAAGATTTTTTAGCATACTGTCCCAAGATAACAATTATTTGACCGTAAAACTTCCGAGTTCTTCGTTCAGTCTTCGTACTTCTTCGTTGGTCTAAAACTTTCGACTTCTTCATTGGCGGTCCTTCCGACTTCTTCGTTCAGCCTTCGTACTTCTTCGTTGGTCCAAAACTTCAGACTTCTTCATTGGTACTTCTGACTTCTACGTTGTTCCTTCCGAGTTCTTCGTTCAGCCTTCGTACTTCTTCGTTGGTCCTACAAATGTATCTGCCCATTGCTGAATAATGAAGTGATCCTACTGGTCCATCGTACAATATAGCTAAATAAAGTTGCAAGGAGTTGCAAGTGCCTTTGACCGTGAAATTACGTAAGAATTTGCTATTTATAATTCACAGTTTCTAGTACGTTTTGCATATTTTAACTATAAACTTATATTTTCACTAAAGCATTGTCTTTTCACTGTTTATCCCTACACTGTCACTTGGTCTCTTGCCCTTGTCTCAGGTCAGGATACAGTGTTGCCTCAGGCCAGGCTCCTCTTCACGTAACTCTAAAAACAGCTGATCTCATCTCCAGTCATTCTTTCAATCTCCCGATATGTATTTCTTCCCAACAACAACCAAAACAACATCCTTTCTTCATTTCTTTCGGATGTTCTTTTATTTCCGCCATTGAGTAGCAAACGATATTTTTTGCCGCTATTATGGTTTTTCACTTTTGCATTCAATACATTTTACTGATGTTGTTTCGCTCAATTCCCGTGGAGATCAGCCTCCGGGTTACTTCGCTTACGTATTAACTTTTCTATGGACTTCTGGTGCGTCCCTACACTAACAAACTTCCATTCCTGGGAAAAATGGGCCCCGAGTTTCATTTGGTACTGGGTCCCGATTTACTGTCTCTTCGCGCTTTTTCTTTCGATTTTCGCTCAAACTCCTTCCCTTGTCTTTCCATGACCTCCGTGGTATCAACAGGCTCGAACCATTGCTTCACTTCTGTTTCAATGTTTCCGTCTGACCTAACTGTTTTCTCCCCTTCGTTGCCTGGCCTATAACTTCTCCGACGACTCTTTCAGGTTTTATAATTTTGACAGAAAATCTCACAGGGCTAGGTTTGTTCTGGCTACTTACTTACATCTAAATCTTCTTTTTCAGTTTGCAGCATTTCGTCGAAAAATTTTGTTTCCTCGTAGGCTACCACCTCCAGCCCCCCTCCATTGTCAGGCTCAGCCAGTCCTCTATACCTGGTCTCGAAATCTCCTGGGTTCAACACATTGACTTGCTGTTGTATCCCTGTAATCACAGTTGTTGCTGGTGTTTTTTTATTTGTTCCTTTAACCCCATGCACTGCAGCTACTGCTTCATAAGACGGCGTAGCCTCTGTAGGCTTCTGCATGCTAGCCTTATTTGAGGCCGGCGCATGCTTGGCTTTACCCGGGGGCTTTGCGTAGGACCGAGTAATTTTACGAGATATTACAAAATTATCGGATTTCAGTCGCGCACATCTGCCTTGCAACGAGATATTTCGGCGGGAGCTTTGCACACGAAGGTCAATGGTACTTGCAGTCATCACCAGATGGTCTTGAAGCGCTCGTAGATTTCATCATCGATCGTCCATCTGAGAAGAAAAGAAGAAATTGTAGGGGCTCAACCAACCGCCATTGAGTCCAAAACGCGCCGGAAGCAAAATTGTCAAAACGAAAGCTTGCAACCGCACACGAGAGAAAAAAGCAATGTCTGACTAGCACGAATGGATACCGGTCAGCTGATACGTGAGCGAGAGAAATTACGTATGTGGTTGAAAAGAGGGAAAAAAACAAATGGTGAGACGTGGAAATGAAAGGGGAGAGAGATTAACAATGCTGGTGTGACTGGTACACGGAAAATGATGTTTGGAGAAGGTAGCCTACACTGACTGAAGACGATAGCAAAACTGAGACAAGTAAAATACATGGTTTTAAGTAGCAGCTGAGGTGAGCCTGAAACAAACGGAGAGATAAAGTGGATTAAAATAAAAGACAGTGCATAAAAACAGTGAAGCTTGGTGATTTATTTGAAGAGTGAAAAACATAAGAACTGCGACCTTGAGTCACGGTCATTTATGTAAAAGTTGCTAAATTGGTATTTAAATCCAGAAGCTGATTTACTATGCTTGTAAATAAATAAAAAGGAACAGTATGAATGTATTTAGTGCTATTTAAGTGTATTTTAAAAAATTTATTCCATTTTGATAACAAAAACATGTGTAAAAATAGTTTAACCATCAATTCAAAATTAGCTCCAGTTTGTAGAAAATAGGGAAAAGTATCAGAAATTCACATAGTTCATAGTATAAAATAATTTTGTTCTCCATGTTGGCTCCAACAGAACAGACGTGTTTTATTTCGCTCCAGAAAATGTGTTGTAAAAGTTAGAAATATTTGGGAAATTCATAGAAAAGACTTGTTAACAATGTAGCGTTAATTTTCGTGAGTCGAAAGAAGATATTTCCGATCCGGAATCTGTAAGTGATAGAGAATTATCAACTTGTAATGAAATCCTGCGATTCGCACAGGAAAAAGTTGGCATCGGTAAGCGACGGTTCCTTTGTTCAACAAGAAGCGCGAATGCTGCTTCGTCGGTTCGAATTGGAGAAAAATTGAAAAGAATCGAGACGAGAATAATGAATCGGGAATGGAGATCGAGATTCTGGAAGACCGAGAATGATACCAATCCACGGGAACAGCAATACCGAAGATAACAACGATTTCGCAGAATATGACGCTCCGAGATCGTTGAACTGAAAATTACTTATTACGCCACTGCACACCGAGATGTCTTGAGAACCTGAAAAAGAAGAATAATAATAAGTATTGAAGATAACATCAAAACTCCGTACTGTACTGTAGGGATTACTGATGATCAATAATAAAAAGATTTACCATTGATTTGTGGGTTTAGCAGCGTGTGGTTATCCACGTTTTCGGAAACGGTGTTGATGGACGAAATCCAACCCTGTCGAGGTTGAATGGGCGTCGCAAGTTGCCGGAAAACGAGGTGGTCGCACCTCCCTACGACAAACCTCCCGATTCTGATGAATTTTGGGAGTTTATTATTTTAGTCGTTTCGGACCCCTGAATATTCTTCCTGCTGTAATTTACTAATTTTTTGTTTTTCTTCTTTTCCAGGATACATCTAGGAGCCTCCTGCTGGATCTTTTCCGGGACAAACTATAGAATCGAAATAGGTTTACCAACGACGCATGCTGAAACCGATAATTCGAGTCGAAATTCAGCTGAAGCGATTCGATCCCTATTGAGGGCTAGTATTCTCGGATGTACATGGACTTAATAATATAATTACCATGTCTTCATTCTCGTTTCAGTTGCAGCTGCCACACCTCGATGTAATGGAAATCAAGTGGCGCCAACTTTGCTGGAAAAATCGTTTATGGACGATAACTATCCAATCATGACTATTCGGTAGTCGAATCGCGCGCTATTCTAACGAGAATAAATTAATCTTCACTTTAAGACTAGTTTCATTCCAAAAACCCTGTTAATAACTCATATTTTGGTATTTTCGCAAGACCAATAAAACACACAACTTATCTTGGTTAAATATTAACAAGAAGTGATTTATTGTACTTGACATCTCATACAACAAATATAATATTTAATGACTTTTAAAAAGTAATAAAAATGGTTTTTATAGTACCTAATGTGTACTCCTGTATTTATTACAATTCTAGAACTATTTCTATTTGAGAATTTACTAAGTTAATTTTAAACAGTTTCTCTTATGAAAAATGAAATAAAAACATGAAAATACCCTTCAAATATGGGTCACTCATTATGCATTGTCTTTTTATTTATTTTGACACATAATAAATCTTAACTAACAAAAACTGCTTTTCCAAGGTTTAACATTGTCCATAACCTTGTGATTGTGTAAAGATTTTAGATTTTTAATTCACAGTTTTTACTCACAGTTATCCCTCTCAATAACTAACTTTGTATTTACATCGAAGTTTTGAACTGCTTTGCCTTTCACTGGTACGTGTCCATATGCACTTGTCTCAGGTCAGGTTGCAGAATCACTTCTTCACATCTTAATAAAAGTTCTTAAGTTCTTAATAATCTTAATAAAGGCTTCACATCTTAATAAAAGTTGAATATCTGATCTCATTTCTAGTCTTCTTATTTTACTTCCACTACATCCTCAAACACAACAATTATCATAACAGTTCGCTTTTCTTCACGTAATACCGATTTCGTATGCTTCCGTATTTAGAGTTGCAGACGACGTGTTTCTTGCGCTAATATGTTCTCGGTTTTTGCGTTCAACCCATTTTTCTGATGGCGATCTACTCGGTGTTCTTTGTAACTGCTGTTTTTCGTGTCTTTAAAACGTATTTAAAATTTAATGGACTTCCAGGCATCCGGGGTGTCCCTACAGTACCTACCCGCACGGTTACCGATACCCAAATCCGAGCATATGGAAGTTTGCCGTACGTGGGTTAAACCAGCCGTGCTTTGCCCAACCGACGCATATCTACAATAAGCCAGGTTAGATTTCGTCACCACAACATCATTAGGGGTCGAAGACGTGCGAACCATCCCGAACCCCTACAAAATGAAAGTTATTATTACGATTTATTACATTTCAGACAACAAACTAGTCATCATTAGGGCCCAGATATTTTCCGATCATCGGAAGTTGCAATGGGATGCCTCTAAGAAATCCTTTGCATCCCATTGTCCATATTTCCCTTTATCTGTATATATTCACCTGTACGATGTACGCCTGTGGCAGTGGGTACCCCCGTACATGTACCCCTGAATGGGATACTTCACTGCGAGACCAATATTTCTCATCAGGCCTTGTAGGACACGCCCCATCTGGCTGTGTATGAGCCAGACCTTCCAACACAACTGGATCAGTAGTCGATTACTTGCTCCAGAGTAGTCAACTGCTGGTCATTCCACAGAGGGTCACCTCAGTACCGACTACTCGCTCCAGAGTAATCCACTGATGGTTTCCAGCCTCTACCCACTAAGGACCCAGGAAGAAGCCAATCCAGGCTTTGGAAGAGGACTCTACCCCTAAAGGACGTGCCGACTCTCCAGTCGTACCCACCTGAAGGAAGTACCGACATCCAGTCATGCCCACCTGAAGGAAGTACCGACCTCCAGTCGTACCCACCTGAAGGAAGTCCAACACTCTCTGTCCCCCTAGTCATCCTGGTGTTTCAACTCAGCATCCAAGAAAGAAGAATCATCTATTTATTTATACTATTATATGTCAATCCTATTATTTCATTACATGTATTTGTTTAATTCTGTTGTATCTTTCAGTATGTTAATAAGGATGTCTCTTAGACACTGTAAACAACAATCTTTCTGTTAGGGGGGTACACTTACCTGTAACTTCCTGGCACTACACTGTTACAAAGTAAATGTGTAACTCCGAAGCATCGGTACGGTGGCCCTGAGGGACAAACGCATTTACAAAAATACTCGCACAAATTGACAACACACACGCGCGAATATCAAAAACGCGCACAAAAGAAAATACACTCGCACAAAAGAAAATACACTCACACAAATTGAAAACACACACGCGCGAATAACAAAAACGCGCACAAACGGAAATACACTCACACAAA
>JAQIWE010001605.1:0-15284 GCA_034698565.1 Campodea plusiochaeta
GGTCTCGTTAAAGGTCGAGACCGAGACCGAGACCGAGACTTGGTCTCGGTCTCGGCTGGTCTCGTAGGAACCCTAACCGACGGCAATAGATGCTTTCTGCGCTTCTCTGGAGGTCGCATCTCTCGTGGACTCGTGCCCCTCCCTAGCGCCATAGAGAGAACCCTTGGTGAACCTGTGACATATGTTCTAAATAAATGTAACAAAATATTACTATTACTGTTACTATTCCCATAGGAAAAAACATGAAGAATATATAGAATGTTAAACTGATAATCACATAAATATATTGATTTGAGACTTCTATTCGTTACTTTATAGTGTACTAAGAAGCTTACTGGATCTGAGAGAGGTGTGTTTGAAAGAACAGGCTTACGAAGTTATGGTTTTACCTTTTTATTGTGATTTTATAAATAAAATTAAATTAGCATTTCATTCGATTAATAGTCTACATGTAGTTTAAAAGATCATTCAAATGTATTTCCCTAAAAAAACATTAAGTAATTATCATTAACAAAAAAAACACCATTTAAAGAAGAAACCTGAAATAAGAAATTAGTTTAAAAGCTCTCATTTCCCATATACTTTTTCATCTCTTGTAATTGGAAGCGATCTCTTGTATAAATGATGATTCTAACTAAGGAACGTAAGTGTGGATTAAGTTTTCTCTTCTACTTTTACATTCATCCAATTTTTTACTCTTCTGTGTTTGAGAAACATCTGTCACATCTCCACGGAATCCACTCAACTCACAACATTATAACCAATTCAACTTTCACAAATTGATGGGGAGAATTGAATTCATTATACAATCCACAGGATGTCACACGATATTGGTGACATCATGAATTACGATATCAATAATGAAAGGAAGTTTGAAAATGAATATTAGATATTTTTTAAATTCTGATTACGTTACTCATTAATGTCATTATTCTATTTGTCAGAACAACTATTGTAATAATCCAACTTTCTTTCGGTTTATATACGAGTTAATGTTTAATTTGCAGATAGAAAAATCCCAGAAAATACAGTAAACTTGTTTTCTTTTAATTTAGAAAATGAAAATTCAGTGTAATTGATGATTTTTATTATTAATTGAACAAGCAGCAGTTCGAAATGTACAGTATATAACAAGTTCGTCTTTTTTTAATTACTTTTCTGTTCTTTCAAAGTTCTTTACTGGTCAACGAATAAAGTTTCAATAACACATATTTTTCAAAAAAGAGAAATATATTTGAGAACGGCAAGTCAAATCTATAACAGAGACTGTACTTTAATTAATAAAGAAATAAGAAAATCATCCCTGTGAACATAAATTCGAAGAACCATACTGTAATATTAGGTAAAACTGGTAAACAGTGGCAAGTTCGAGTAAGTTATTTTGCCTCCGCCCTTGAAACAAACTTTTGACCTTAGTCTTTTTTGGGTGTGAAAACAATATAATTTACAAGCACCATATTTTAGTTACAGCATATGCATAACCACTTTACATCCTGAAACTTGGCTCCCACAAGAAAACCCTGTGGCTATCGAACATTTGTAACTTCCTATACTTACACAATACGAACTATTTTCAGATCAAAATACAGTTTTACGATACGATTTGCAAAAGATTAAGACAAGTATCAGATACCCTTACAGCTGTGAATGTCTTGCTATATGAAACGAATTATGACATTTCTAACATTAGTAAGACAAGACTGCTCCACTTATGAAATGAACAAATGTCAAAGGGTGAAATTATGAAGAAACATAATTAGATGTGAATCTTACTTCCTTCTTTTTGCTCAGTAAGATTTGCGTTCTTTTGCAGTTACTGAGTGAAATAGTATAGTGGAAGATGGTATATATAAGCGTTAAAATGTTCCATACTTAAGTGAAGTGTTTGTTACTGTTTTGAATATTGTAACATTGAATTTGTTCGACATGAGGGAAGATATAATTATATTTGTGTGAGGTTTCTTCTGCATAATTAGGTTTTAAGAGACGGATGATATTACCATTCATAACATTTAATTTGCTGGTATTAGAAAAGAAGTGCTTATAATCATAATATAATTCTGGCTACTATTTAGTAATAAAATTGTCCCATGTTTGTATCTGTAACACGAAATAAGTATTTCTACTAAATATATTTGTAAAGGTTTCTGCATATTTCATTATACGTACTATTTATTCTATTTAGAAATCCACCAAAGGTTATTTAGTTTTTCGAGTAATTTCTAATAAACATATTTTTCTTTTTTTTTATTCAGAGTCACAGCATCTCAGGTTTGGATGACGAGAATGTGATTCGTCCTCATCAGGAGATGTTGTCTCTAACGCTGGACGAGAAGCGATTCCTATTGGCTGTTGAAAGAGGAGACGTTGCGTCAACCAGAAGGTAAGAGAAACTAAAAGTATTCTATAGTTTCCGCTTGTATGTCAAATGTATGTCACAGGCATTTGTATGTTTATCGATAACACAGCAAAACTTTATTTTTAATTCTTGCCTGCAATGAAACTCTATAGTATGTTGATGACGTCTTATAAAAAAAATTATAATGTTATTTCAGACAAGTTCCATCGCTTTTTGTGTCCTCAGATTACTTGAGAAAATAGTAATGTTTATCAGTAATAATGTAATTTTATGTATTTGTGCTGAATAATAATATATTGGGCTGAGTTTTTTTTAGTTTGATTAGAATAATTATACCGCAGAACTTCTAGGCGTAGTGGCACATTTATAAGATTTTACTGCTCTATTAAAGACCAGTGCTTCGAGTCTGGCGTGATGCATAGAAACTGGGACAAAAATATCAGTTCGCCTCAAGCAAATCTAGAATTTCCAAACACTGAAATATTATTCTTGATTGCAGAACTCGTTCAATGTTGCAGCAAGTATTGCACTCTCATAAGGAATTTGATTGTGAACTTTTCCTGGGACAGAATTCCCCTAACTTACATTAACATACAAGTATTATGAAACTGCGTAATCCAATGTTGTCTAATTTAACTTTATAACACAAAAAGCGAAAAGGTTTAGTCTAATTGGAGGTCATCCGCTTTAAAACATATATTGGAAGGACTTTAAAGCCACATAACTTAATCCAAAAAGTTGAGTAATTAGTCAAACCACAGAAAAGAGAATGTGAAATTTATTGTGCAAACTATGTAGGTAAGTAGAGGTAGACGCGTGAAAATAATTACCAGCAGTCGTATAGCAGTCAGTGTAGGTGATTTAAAGCGAAAGTGTAGAATTCCGCACAGAAGGGGATTTATGTAAATTCCAACATTACGTTTATTAGTACAAAAATTCTTTTTCTTTGAACTTATTTCAATAGTTAGACAAAATTTGAAGAAATGGCTAAATCTCCTTCTGAAAGAAAATTATGTACGTTAATTGTGTCACACTAATTTAGACAACTCTGAATTCCAAAATATTTATTACTATGGTCCTCTAATATTCAGTATAATATAATATAACCTCTGATATATAAATTAACTTGTAAGATTTGCCGAAATTTCTTTAAATTAAAAATCTGAATGCTATTAGGGGTTTCTCATATACATTTTTCTTCCTCAGTTACTGTATCCATATAATGGAATATTTATGTATAAGCAAAGACCAATGAAGAAAATTATAAACGCATACAAAGTGCTGAAAAGTCATGTTGCTGTAAATACAGTATACAATAATTATATAGTGAGTTCAAAACAGTTGAATTTTCGTATCTTATGTCGTCATGCTGTGTTATTTATTTATGTCATATTATAACCTTCAATTAGTCAAATTTAAAGTTTAATTTATTCATTTTGCACTTTAATACAATTAGGCGTTGGCCTTATGTTATACTTTATTTCGTAGATTTCATTACCCATGAAAGGTTTATGTTGTACTCGAAATCTTGGATACAGTATAACATTAAGTAAACCTTAAGAATATAGAGTTTACACTTTTCCCTTTAGAAAGATCAAAGATTTCTTCTTTCTTATATGTGCAGTATTGATCATCCCGTCGCTAGAAGCACTTCTTGAGACGATAAAAGCATGCTTTTAGTTTACTACTCTGATTTGAAAATGCTTTTCACAAATATACCACAAATGTATCGATACGTGGATGGAATGATGTCTTACCAACAAACTTTAGGATTTATTCATGATAGAAGCAGCATACATTTTTCATATAATACAGTGCACTGATGGATTGGTAATATGGAGATTACAGTAACACCTCTTTTATGTGTACATGTAGTGTTTATCATAGGAATAAGTACATTTGTGGTATTTACTTGTAAAATATTATGTAACAGGATTTATAAGAGATTATATTTTTAAATATTAAATACAATTTAGACGCTAAATTTAAACAATTTTGTAACGTATCATTAAATCAACATATTACAATGAAAATTTGAATGAGTAATTTTATAGTGTAATATATAGAGAGTAGAATAATAACAACATAATAATAATATACAGCCATAATACTTTCGTCCCAGCAAGCATCAGATCTTGTAACAACAACACGTCATGACAGAAATTGCCTGAGGAGTTCTTCAGCTTCATTTTCAAATTAAACAAGTTTTCTTATAATATTGCTGTGGGACTTATAACAGATGAGAGAAATGGATAAAGACTGCCTGTATACAGGGAGTTCTATAAATTATCGCATCACCTGAATGTTTCCAAAAGGGTGACTTTTAGAATATTGGTATAGATTGCAAACTTGCAGTAAAAAGTTATGAATTTACAGATGGTGGAGTTATTCAGTCGTACAGTAAGAAAAATGTAGAGCGATACATTCACACTGATGATATTTTTTTTTCCTTAAAGATCACAATAAGGTAATATTAATTTTTAGTATGTTCGCAGTCCAAGTAATTATATAGTATTAAGTAATAATATATTTTACAGTATCATTCTGTATATTTTTTCACTATATAGACGATATTTCCTAACCAGGATTAAATTTTCGAAGTAGATCTATTTTATATTATTTTATGAGACCCAGTACATACACGAAGTTTCTCTGCAATTCACGAAAAACATAAAAGGAAATTACTGATCAATACGCTTCCTACCTTGATGAGGAAAGTTGAAAAACTTTACAGATTCATTTAACTATATATTATAATATTTTTTAATCACAAGTTTCACGAATTTCTCATGCACCTTGACGAAATGTTGTTCATTTTTATTCAGATTCTACTGGAGACTTTAATGAAAAAAAAAAGCTGCATTTAGATCATACCATTGTCAACTTCTACCGAAATATTTATTACCAGTAATCCTCTATTCGATATACAAAAAACTAAAACTTTATATATGAAAGCTACTTTAACTTCCATAAAATATACCACATGTAAAAAGAAAAGTTTTCCTCTCAATAATCATTGTAGCACTTTCATTTTTTCCAACAATTCCACAGAAACCCCAGTACATCCATTTTGTTTCATTATCATCATACTATCTCTTGTATATAAAAACCCACATTAGCTCGCATCAGTTGTCAAAGAGCTTATGAACCCTATCCCACAAAATTATCTTTCCAGCACAAAAAATAAAGGAAACATAATAATCCTCTCAAGTGTTTCATTATTATGACATTGTACAGTATATGAGTTGGATGGAATTGTCCTTTCACAGTTTTCCATTGTCTGATGTGACAGAGAGTTGATGTTTTCATATTGCTGATAGACATTTTGAAATGTAACAGATTATTCGGTTTGATAATGATTTGTAGATTGGTTGAGTAGTTCTACTTTCAATTTGTTAATTTAATTCTACAAACTATTGTTCGTATTAGGGTGAGCAATCATTACACAGATAAGAGTTTATACTGTACTGTAGAATAATGAAACAATCAATTATCTTTCGTTTTGAAAGTTTCATACTTATCTTACTGAAATATATTGAATACTGAGTTATCGCCGTAGACACTGATAGAGTTATCAGATTCGAGGTAGCATAATGCTGTTGTAATGAAGATCAGATTTCGAAGATTTGCAAAACTTTCAACAATATTATTGGCTTTTGGAACTTTCTCACCACTGGTAATCAAAATATTAGAATTAAAATCCGATCGGAGCAGCGCGGTACATGATATACCACGTAATCTCCAATCTATGTCAGAGTCAAGAAAAATAAGACAGTCTTCCACAATCTTTGGTCAGGGGAACACAAACATCCTTGCAGCTGTGTTAGTTAAGTCATGAACGTACTGTTGTTGGTTGATTGATTTTCCTAAAATTGAATAATGAAAATACTATTTTCATTACAACATGAATTTTGTTTCATACATTTTTATCGATAATTCAACCGATAGCTTTATAACTGCTGATAATGGAAACGTTAATTTGGTTATAATGGCTTGCTAACTGTCAGTATTATTGTTTCATTTTGTATTAATATTCTCATTCTTCTTGCAAGTTATCTTACTTCGACATTGTTTTATATGGATATCAGTATTCTATGCGTAATAAATTATGGAATTTTGATATTGTAAATTGCATACTGAATTTTTCTTAGAGATGCACTTCCTCAGCTTTGCATTAATTTGACCACCTATTACTGTCATTATTAAATTTATAAATCAAAACTGAAGGTATAAGTTCCAAATTATAGAGTAAAGCCTAGAAATAATAATCAATGTATAGGACTCCATGGGGTCTGACTACTAAACAATAATATAATCATTAGGGTTTAAATAATTACCTCCAGGAAGGTTTGTATCTTTGCCAGCGATCGACCGAGAGCGAAGCCACGTATGAATAAACAGAAATTCATCAGCTCTTATATAGCTTGCTTCTTACTTGTTGGCATACACTGCCTCTCCTTTGGTCAATTTTTGGCAAGGAAGCAAAAAAATTTTTAAATAATTTTTTCCTTTTCTTTTTGCAGTGAAGAAGACTTTGTAAAATATACGACTATATGTGATTTTACAATTCATAAACTATAAAACACTACATTTATTAATTATATATAAACTTCTACATTTAAAGAAATGACCTTTGCTTATAAAAAATTGAGTTTTCATGTTACTCCTTTAATTTTTAATATAGTAAAATCAGTTATGTTCTCGTGGAGTTCTCGAAATAAATTTTATAACAATAATAATGACAATATAATAAAATAACAACATAATATTGACAATAAAAAACACAAATTATTATTAATTTTATAATGCTTACCTACTGGTAATTTACATACACAATGACCATCATTGCAATTACAATTTATCTTTTTCCTGAAACCTTTTGTGATGTTTGATGTAACTTTTAAAACTTGTCGGAAAACAAATGTACTTTAATGAGTTTCATGATGCTTACGAGGGAAGGTGTTAAGTTACGAGGTAATAATGTGGGATTAGGAGGCTTTAAATATATTCTTCTTTTGTTTGGATATTACGTATAGGATGAAACTGGAGATTCTTCCCATTAGTACTTGAATATATGCTTCCAGGAAATGGTTTGAAATGGTGTGGATTTGCAAGTAATGGCTCATTATGTTCCTTTTTATTACCGAGTATTACTCAAAGCTACATAGAAAAATAATAGGTCAAGCACGTGAAGGTCGTTTTTTGTACATTTTGACTGATGCAATTTAAAAAGTATATATTTTATGGAAATAACTGGTACTTTCAAAACGGAAGATCGCCTGTCTCGTCAGATTATTGACCCTAAAAATATTCATAATTAGGTGATATCAATGACAAATCAATTTGATGGAACACTTATAATTATTATGTGCTCATAGCTGATTATTTTCTCTAAGATGATTCAAGAATATAGTGTGTTCATATGGAAAGTATCCATACTTTGAATAATATTATGATGTATTATAGAGTAACGGCTTCTAAGCTTCTAATTAGCTTCTAATTAATTGTGAAATTCGAGCCCGGAAGTTAACAATAAAACTTATGTCCTCTTATACTCTATTACTTTCACGACAATAACAACATTTTTTTTTTTTCAATATTTGAATATTACTAAAGAGTATGATAAACTCATATGCTCAGCAAACATAAAATAATTATAAAAAATATACCGGGGGTCCTCCTCCCCCCCCCCCCCAAACGTACCCATTTATGAATTGCAATGTTTTCTGAAATATTGAAGCTGGAAAATTGCATTAAAAATCAATTGAAAGAGAATCTTGTACTCTTTCAGCACATGTCTGGTTTTATAACAATACTACGGCTGCTACGGCCGTATTACTAAAAGATATCCCAAATAAAACTTGCTAACAGCAATAAAAACTTGCTAATAACAATAACAGTATTACTAAAAAAAGAAATTTTTCTGTAACGATAAAAATTAACAGGAAATAATATATTTTTTTAACATTTATGGTTTAGCACTTTGTTTTGGCTAATAATAGCTGCCTTAATTTATCGTATCACCAGCTATTAATGGTTTCCAAAATACAAACCACCTTAGAGGAAGAAGGGGTGCCTTGGACACAGAATGTTCATAGGCTGCTACTGCAAAGACAATTATGAAATTTTGAGACATAGTGCTGTCAATCATTGCTAGTGAATATTGAATTAAGATTTTATTCAAAAAAATATTTTATTAGTTAAGTTTTTACTAATTCACAGAAGGAAATACAATGTTTTCAAGTTATTCTATAGTTGACAACTTTTATATTTGACACCTTTTAGTTATAAGGCTGTTGCGGCCGTCATACGGATCATATTGATATACAACCATACGTATTTTCAGAAAGAGAACAAGATTCTCCTTCGATTAGTTTTTATTTCAAGATTGTATCTTCTATATATCAGGAAATATTGTATGTCACAAATTGGTCTCATTTTTTTGGGGCCACCCTGTAGATATCCACAATAATTAGTACAAATATTTATCTTGGAAACACTATTTGAGAGTTTTTTTTACAATCAGTTAATGGGTGCAGCGCTGGTATAACATCTCAAAACTGCTATTCAATTCTTTGTAAAGTAAATAAGAGAACTTTTATACAGTACAGTATAGGATTTTTGCTGCCACTGGCGAGTTTACATACTGTAAAGTGGAAATTGTAAGGAAAGGATACAAATAAAGATAAAATAGTATTTTCTATACCATTATTTTCATCAGTTATCTTTCACAACAGTTGGTTTCCATTTTTCTTCTTTTATTTTTAATATTGGCGAAATCTCCCATATCACGATTGCTGAAAACCTTCAGAATAATGTCAATGAATAACTAAGGAGAATGTAAGCCTACAATATTTCACAATTAAATTAGTTTTTTTTAATCTAACAGAATGTACTCTAAATGATCATGATTGTAATTATATAATATTTCACAATTCCCTTAATTCTATATCGTTGTGAATATACTCCGAAGGATGATAACTGGTAGAAGTGTCACTTACACGACAATGACGAGTTTCCTTGTGACATCATCATTTACTCAACTTTTTGTCCCACAAAACTAATGATTCTGTTTGTTGGAACTGAAGATGTGTTTTTGAAGTCCGTTTCGTTATCTCATCCGCAAGAGCACAAACGCATCTAGCGCCTCTGACGGCAACATGTTCTAACTTTCCTTTGGGTTTGTAAACAAGTATATTTGTCATTTAGGGAGGATCGTTCATTCCTTAGTTAGCTGTGAGTGAGATATGAGGATGATAATGTTTGTGAAATATTTGAGAACATTTATGGGATTGCTATGTAGGATGTCAGTGGAGAATAGTTGATAGATGTACTAATCTCGTAGTAGTTGTTATGTTGTTTCTGGTTTCTCGTGGAAGGGAATTGGTTAAATTTGTTGTATTGTAATTTTAAATGGTTTATTTTGTGTCCAATACCTATAGTCCCTTACGTTGTTGTGGTAATATTTACTAACATTCATAAGTTGCAAAGTTATATTTAAGATGTCCCTTCATCATCAATTTACAATTTATATTATTTAATTAAAGTATAGATTTTCTTTTATTTGCACAAAAACAGCAGATACAGTATGTTCCTTTTTTATTTTTTTGGATAAAGTAAACTGTTACCAAATTTGTTGGTTACTGAAACTATTATTTACCAAATCATTCACAGACCTCACCACGCCATTAATTATTATCGAATCAAATATCTTGAATTTTATTAACAATCTGATTAATTTGTTGTGGAAATGTCATGGTATTAGAAAATTAATAACTAAAGGACGCTTTAACATGTATCACTTCATTAAACTGGGAACTAAAATTAAAATTATGATAAAATAGTTCCATGAATTATTTTCATATTTTATGTAAAATATGAGCAAGCAAATGTGGTTTATCACAGCAGTAATTAATTTCAGTGATGTAATGAACAAGTCAGATGATCATTCAGTCAAACTTTTGACACCCTCTGTATGACAGTAGAAGTCTCATGTTCATAAAATTCGTTCTCATGTTTCGATTTCAACTTTTTTGTCTGTTTGAATAATTATCTCTATATATGAAATTGGAGTTTTGCTATACTTTAAGAGTTACTCTTCTTCACCAGCGGCTTTTAAGCAGCTTCTGTCAATTATAAATGTTTTTTCGATGAAAATTTCTAGAAAAATTAGACATGAATTTTTTTAAATAGCTCAAAGTAACAGGGCTTCAAAATAGCTCTTTCGCGAAACAGTAAATGGATGGATCCAGAAATCTGCACCTGATGAAGCAGTTTAATATTATTATCAGTATATAGTGTATATAAGTCATTAACCAGAAATCTAATAACTTTGCTTCTACACATGTGAGACTGATCAAACAATTAGTAGTCATATAATAATAATTATTCTTAATATTATATCAAACATTTAGTTAACATTATTTTAAAACCAATAAAGTCTATTCCTTTATTGCTACTCATATATCTTTATTGAATGTGGAATAACATAATATAGACATGACCTTTTTGTAACATTTTATTTCACTGAGAAAGAATATTTCATTTCTATAGTGTAGAATTCATATAAATATGAATAATAGATGTTACCTCACAGTCCTTACCTTTTTGTATATGTATAACTGCCCTTCTTCTCCATATTGCATTGCCTTTCAAAGAGATTCAGAGAGTTTTTTGTTATTGAGCAAGCAGGGGGCGGCATTAGGCACAATTTTGAAATATGGTCATTCAAAGAATATGAACTGCTCTTTTTCAAAGTGAACTTACTTCAAACTTGTCATTTTGAGATTTTTAATTGTTCTTGGTAGAAAATTAAAGTTTCTACTTCTATAAAATATTTTAACAACGTGAGTTAAATCTTAATGTTAAAAAAAATGAAATTCTGTTTTATATGAAAATGATCTGAGTCCTAGTTTTTTGTTTTGTTGGGTGTTCCAAAATGTGTCATATTTTACCAAAATACACTGAGTCAATTAAAATAATCTTCTAAAAACTTTGTTTTATGACTTTGCTTATTCTGATAAAGAGTTCTTATTCATATCAGTATGTTGTTCAAAAATAATTATACCCTTCGACACCTCACCCTAAAGAAAAAGGAAAGTAGAAAAGGTAGGTACAGTAGACAACCATATCTATTCCAAAACAAAAATCTAATCTAAAATATTTTATTGTAATTAATTTGAAATTGTTATTCTGTGGCATCTGTCAATTTACTATATGTAAACAGAGTATGTATAAATAAACATATATAATAATAGGGAATCTAAGATAAAATGCGGCTACGAGGAAAATTATCACTATACTCCAATGAAATATAAAGAGTTACTTGCAGCTTAATTGACTTTCTGATATTATAACATAATATAAGTCTTATTGATATAAAAAAACTCATGTTACCTCCCAAAAATCATCGGCTGTGGAGATATTCACCTTAGAAAATGTAAGAAAATAAGCTGAGCAAGCGTGGCCGAAAACAAGAAAACTACTGTTACGTGAATAAAATGATTAATTTTCATTTGTCACAGCATATTTAGTTATTGTAAAAGGCTTTAAATAATTTTCTATCATACCGGCCCTACACCATCAACTTACTGTATAACATGAAAAAAAGAGAGCGAATTTGTAAAATCTTTCTACAGTGTAACGTATAAGCAAAACTAATGTTGAAATCATCCATATTTATACCATGGCCGAACGAGTGAGAAGGTCTGATACAGCGCAGGTAGTGTGACGTCACTCTGTACTAATTTTAGAGAGTCGTGATTAACTCTATATATGCGTGACGTCACCCTGTGCTGAAACGAGAGAAAGGGATATCTATTCTATATAGGCTGCGCGAAGCCATCCTATTTGGTATTTGGGTCCGTCGGAAGAACAAACCTCCTCACTCGTTCGGCCATGATTTATACTGTAGCAGGTATACAGTATAATCATGATGGATTTTTCTTTTAAGAATATAATATTGTTAAAGCAGAGAACATTACAATAATAATTAATACATTATTATAATAATTACAATTATAATAATGATTTTTCAAAGGAATTTTAAAATAATATTTCTGAAAGCATGTGAGTGCATTTGAGATTTGATTATACAGTATATGTTGTAATGAAAGTAATGTTTCTGAAAACTATCATTGAAAATTATTGCAGAAAAATATTGTTTTGATTTACGTTTTTTGAATTGAGAAAAACCTGAGAGCAGAAATGTGATATCTATTTTCGTTCTGCTTACGATAAAAAAGCCATTTAAAATTATTCTCATAATGATCTTATACTATTTTACTATAAACCTATTCTGATGAAGGTTCAAAGTCTGTACTTCATTTAATATATAATATTTACAAGTTTACAACTTTGAAGTGTTTTGCATGTTCATCTTTTAACAAACAATGCCAGTCGATTTTTATGTTAGTTAAAATAAACCTATAAATAGTATACAGATGGTAATATTATTTGTGAAAACTTGCTGAGACCGAAACAAACAGATTTTCCAATGGTCTACTGCAATGGAATAATGAATGCAAAATAGTTTGTAAAATATGATTATATTCACTCAGAATATTAGAAGAATCTAATCCATAATAATATTCATTTCAACCTATTTGGGAGGAATATTTCTCAATGTGGGATAACAAGGTAAATCGTGAACAGATACTGCTGTATACTACAGTATTATAGCGATACAGTCAACGATTTGATTTTTATTGTTTGTTCTTCTTACGTCACTGTATATCCAAGTAATATATGAGAAGTGCCTGATGTAAAAGCATATTGTAGCTAAATAATAAATGAATTGCAGTAAATGGACAACCTAGTTCGCAGAAGTTGCAGCAGAATATTTTTACTGTTGTGAGAAAGAAAAGGAAGTAAGTGAGCACTTTCCTGCACTCTTATAAAAAAAATAACATTTTTAGTATAGAATAGTAAATTAATTAATCGTGGATGTTAAGATTTCACAAAAGTAACTCTCAAAGCATTATTTTGCCCAGGCGCTGTTAGAAGTCATTTCTGAAGAAAAATTTTAAGAAGAAAATTAGGCCCATTCATTGTCACATATCAGTATAATGAGTTAATTATCAATAAAATTTAGGAAATATATCATGAAAAGAAATGTAAGCCTGTGAATCCCTTTCACCGTTACTCCTTTATATACATTGTTTCTTAATAAGGTGGCAGCAGTTATATATACAAATATTAAATCACACGAGATAGTTATTGAATCTTATATTCTTCTATTAATCTTTGTAATATCTTTGATATTAGGTAACATTTTAACTGCATACTAACCATTATATACCCATTTTTATTCTCTTTTAGCATTTTTGTTTGTGTTTTCCTTATTGGTGTTGTACTTCGAAAGTACAACACAAACGATATAATACCAATGAAAGGGAATGAAAATTTATATATCATGCCAAATATGTGGTGAAACATTGCTTACTTTATGTTTCAAAATAAATATAAATTATGAGATTTTATTATATTAAATTTAAGGAATTTACTTCATATTTGTTACCAGAGTTGGAATGTTTCAGTGGGTCATTATTACATAAGTCAAATTGCGTCATTTGGGTCAGTAAACCTTGTCTCTGTGCGTCACGATTCAAAACACATTTGACACATTTCATATCTGTTTGCTACTACCTAATCAAATATAAGGTGATACCCGTAAAAAAAGGAATGCAGCAGCATAAACATAAAAGGCAGGAGAAGAAAGAAATGCGCATCTACAAAAAAAAAAAAAAAAATCAGTGTCACATTCCATCAATCCATTTTATTATACACGTGTACGTACTTCCATCTCCAACAAAATGAATTATATACCTGCTACCACATGGTGTTCAATCTTCCATATGCAAAAGCATGGATCTCCAACTATATATTCAAAAATGACAAGTGCAACAGAAGGTTCCACAATATGTCACGAAAAGCATACCAAATATATACAGAAAAAACGCCAATATTTCTGGAGGAGGAGTTTTTTTTCTGTGGATGAGAGAAAAGGGGATCGGTGTAGTTCCATTGGTGTAAAATGTAGTATGAAAGATTTGGGATTTCTATTTTTATGAATATAAATTTTGAGGCTTTTTCTATTTTTACTGAATTCGAAAAATTGGCATGTGTCTAAATGCCCCTAACTTATATGTTGTGGGAAAGAGTAGTACAATGGATGAGTCTCCCATAAATGAAACAGTTATCTTAAATAATAAACCATCTACACTATGACTTGGAAATCAAATTAATTTCATTGGCTATCTAGAAATTCCATAAAAATGAATGCTTACATTATACAGCATCCAATGTAGAGGTTTTAGTGCTATCAAATTTAAATAAGTAATAATGGTATTACAACTCCCTGTTGTAAAAACCACTTGTTTAAAGCAAATAATGCAAATCTTTTCTTTGCATGTCAATTGTCAACAAGTACTTGATTAAAAATAACGAAATGCTTTGTTTTCTAATAGTTCTTAAGTTGCTTGCAGAAGCTTACAGAGTAATGAAATATCTGTCTCATATGGTATTATTGCAGTCGGTAATCTATAAGACACTGTAGCTGTTTATTTAATTCTAAGCAATTGAGGTGAATTATTGTAAGACTTGACTAAATTTCATTGAATTAAATAGTAAATAACTTGCAATACTTTAGTATAACGCAGCGGCTTTTATTTAGAGCACTTTGATTGTACCAGAACTAAAATTGTTACACAATTTTATCTAACTTAACATATAATTTTGCTTTTATCCCAACTAAAGTAGTACGTTTATCATCAATCAATATGAATATAATTCTAATTCTGTGTGTGTTTCTGTGTGCGTATTTGTGACATTGTAAATTGGACATCAAGGAATTTGAATGAAAAAATGACTGTAAACTCTGTATATACTCATGGGCGATGGCCTGAAAGGTATAAATAAATATTAT
>JAQIWE010001606.1:0-15277 GCA_034698565.1 Campodea plusiochaeta
TCAAATTTGGTTGTGTTACGATTGGTAAATCCATAAATGAAACAAAATCTTTGTCAATATTTCAGCGAAGATCCTTCTCTTTTATCAAGACAATATAAAAGTGAAGGATATTTTATCAAGACAGTATAAAATTTGATACTGTCTTGATAAAAGTGAAGGATATTCGCTGAAATATCGAAAAAAAATTTGTTTCATTTATGGATTTACCAATCGTAACACAACCAAATTGGAATTGCATTGAATCCATGTCTCTCATATGAAACAAACAAAAAAATGTTTATTCAAATCATGATGAAGCAAAAATAATTCTAAGCACCAGATTGATTGAGCAGAACCTTGGCTCGTTCGTCTGAATATACAGCTCTTTTGTAGTGCCAGTATCCTTCTAATCTGCATCTGAGAAAATTCTTCTTTCGCCATTGTTTCTTTAAATGACGATCAACAAACTGCTTCCAAGTATGGTTGTGACGAATACGGAATAAATCTCTGCCTCGTCTGAAATAAATAAATAAATAAAATAAATAAATAACAGTATAGTGATGGAAACTTCTTCTTGGTTCATTCATTTTATAGTTGTAGTAAAAGAGGTTTGAAACTAAACACTTTTCTAATTCATCTTCAAAATTATGGATTAGACCACTTCAAAACACAATAAAATTCTGGATTGATGTTTCGTTTGCTATATTATCATACAAACATTAAAAAAAATGGTAATTATGGTATTATGTAAACTCTTGAAGTGGTCTAATCCATAATTTTGAAGATGAATTATTATCAAGAAACAAGAAAATCCACCGAATCTCCAAAAATCTATAAACACTTTTCTTTTAAAGAACAAAAAAAAACATGCAATTTATTCTAACATTCATAGCGAAACTAGTCACAATAAATATTTTACAGAGAAGGCTGTTTTCGTTTATTTTACTCTTAGCTTTTATCAAGACATTAAATACTTTTACAAAAAGAAAATGTGACTTAAAGAATAATTATAATTATTACACTTTCAGGAAGATAATTATTACACTTTACAGGTAAAAATGCACTTTAACGATTTTGGGTTTTTGAGACCTTCACCTCCCAGTCTGGAGATTGACCTATCTGAGGATGGAGATTGACCTATCCGTGAATGGAGATTGACCTATCCGAAAATGGAGATTAACCTATCAGAGAATGAAGATTGACCTACCTGAGACTGGATATTAATCTACCTGATGCAATAAATTAACCTAACCTCACTAAACCTTACCTAACCTGACCAAACCTCACCTAGAGAGAATATATGTTTATTTACATACTCTGTTTACATAATGGTAAGTTGACAGATGCCGCAGAATAACAATATCAAATTAATTACTTTAAATAATAACTTAAGGAAATTGGGAAGGATGAAAATACTGTACTAGAATGAATCAGGGATCTCTTCTGAACTCATTTCTGCAAAAACATTTGTAATTTTAAGGAGGGAAGTACTTTTTATCGCTAAAGTGCATGTATACCAGAATAATAAAAATTCTGCAATTAAAATTACCTATAATTAAGTTAGAAAACAAAATTTTGTTTCCACAATGCAGAAATTAGGACTTTCACCAGCCTAAAAGTGTACAGCAATCACCCTTTTTTTTCTTCGTTTACAAAGTAAATCATAATTATTTCGAGCTCTAAAAAAAATAAAAAATACAGTACCAGGTATTGATAAAACATATCATTTTAAGTCTGATGTAAAAATTGTAAAATACTGCTCATAATAATTGATCCCATGTAACAGGGCCTCGGCTAGGCTATATATTAAAAGATACATTATTAAAATATGTTGATTCTCACAATACATTTTTTAATGTCTACAATATAATTTTTAGAAAAATGTATTAGTATTTTTTAATACAAGAGCTTACAATCTTAATTTTTCTTTCCTTAGACAAGTATAGAAAACTGATCTTAGAATCAGTAAATTATTTTATAAAAATCAGATACAAAAATCTTTAATAGAAACTAAAAGATAAGACAGTAAATAACTCTCAGATATTTGACGTAAGAAGATATAATAGAAATAATATCTTTAGACCATTCCAGCAGACTGTTGATTTTTGGGAACATCGTCCCATTCTCAAAATACTGCAATTATTATTGACTTGTATTTATCATTAAACAGTACTCCAATCATGTGATAAATACAAGTCAATAATAATTGCAGTATTTTGAGAATGGGACAATGTTCCCGAAACATGTCAATAAATGAACAATCTGCTGAAATGGTCTAAAGATATTATTTTTATTATATCTTCTTACGTCAGACTACAGTAACCTTTTTTAAATGAAATATATTAAAAATTATAATTTCGCGTACTACTGAATAGATTTGAAAAGTTTACAATAACTACCTAGCAGGTTATTTCTTTAGATCACTTATAAAAACTAAAAAAAATTATAATTCAAAGAGATATGTACAAAGTGAAAAAATGTACCATAAATATAATAAAATGTTACATAAATTTAATAGACATGCTGTGATACAATGGTGCACAAAGGACTACTAAAACTACCAATACTAAACATTTTACAAGCAAACCACTCAAATTAATATAAATCGTATACTTGTACCTGTAAGAATTTGTAAACTCGGAATTTTTGAAAACGAGGAAAGTTATTCGAGTCAAGCACACTGTTAATTTTCATCTGATCAAACAATTTTTGAGATAGGCCTATTCTTAGTTCTTTCTCAGCGTGTTTTAATAATTCTCAACTCAACTCTTTCAGCTCTCAGTAGAGGAGTATTTCTTTTCATTAATGAATGATATGAATTAATATGTGGATTTTCAGTGTACTAGTCTTAAATGAAGCATTGCATTCTTCACTCTCTCAAAAGATGTTTCTTCCGGTACCCACTAATACCAAAACTCTTTCCACATTCATTACATGAATATTTCTTCACTTTAGTATGAACTAACATACTAAAGTGAACTAACATATGAAGTTTCAAACCAGTCTTTGTGAAACCGCTTTTCTACATTCAACACAAATGAATTTCTTTTCTTTTGAAAAAGATTGTTCATCTGTTTGCAAAACTATAAGGCATTGTTACAAGAAGTTGTTTTTAAATGAAACTAAAAGATCATAGGACCTATTATACAGAAATTTATTATAGCGGATTTAACAACAGTTTCAGAAAAGGACAAATATGAAAAATAATTATGATGGAGAAATTTTGAAACATACCAAGAATAACCATTCATATTGTGACAATGCTCTCTGTTATCATACATTCCCCATTACATTATCTATAAGCAAAGTAACTACTATACTCTGTTTCTCTAATGTTTTTTTCCAAAATCGATGTCATTTTCAAATATTGTCTTTTTTGTTTCCTTCAAAAATTGAAAGTAAATATGACAGCTTGTCCAATAATGTCTTTCCAACAATGTAGCAGGTATAAGTAAGGTAGGTAGACAATACAAACAATCAAAAGATACTTATAACAGGTTTTTGGAGTTTATCAGGCGTTTCTTAGGTGATTAAGAGAGAAAGGGAAAATGGTGTCCATTTTGGAATAACTTTAGAGAAATACAGTATGACACATAATATGAATCCTTGACATCTTCCACTTGGAAGACTAAAAGTTGGTACTCATTTTTACGTCATCATTCGTTATTCATGACGTCATTAACAACTTTGAAGTGTGAAGTTAGCACGGTAAAGTGTCACTGTGGTAGAATGTGAAGTTAGCACGGTAAAGTGTCACTGTGGTAGAATGTGAAGTTAGCAGAGCAAATAAGTGTGATGTTAGCACAGTAGATTTTTACTGTGTACAGTTGACAGTAATGTGAACCAGTCAAGTATTTTTGTTGAGAACCAGTCAAGTACATTTTTGTACTTTCTGCAGTGAGTATTTCTAATTTCAGATTACTAAGTAAAAATTAAATTATATATATAAAAAAAATGGAAACAAAGTACTGTTTGAAAAGTGGTACCGGCTACTGTACATATTAGATTCGTTTTTGTTAGATTTGTTTTGAAATGTTGCAATGTGAACTCATTGATAAGATGTAATAAAGTTTACATGAAGGTCATACGTTTACGTCATTGAGTTATTCTGCAAGTATGGCAGCCATATTGTTGAAGTGGTTAATTTGTTTTGTGTTATGCACTTTCATTAATCTGTGAGTTCACATTGATACATTTTAAAACAAACAAACAAAAAACAGATCTAATATGTACAGTAGCCGTGGTACCCCACAATTCATAAACCAAAACGATGACGTCACCAATACACTGATTCCGTCATGAATTTAGTGCCCAACTTTTGCTCTTCCAAATGGAAGATGTCAAGGATTCCACATAATATTCAATACATGCAACAGCATTACAGTATATTGTCATGCAGAATTCAAAGCCTTGTAAGTTCAATTTTTTTTTCTCTCTGACCACAGGACCTATTACTATGTGACACATTTTCGGATTTTAAGTTATTTAAGATGTCCAATTTCTGAACAACAAAATCTATAATTTTCTCTGAAAGTACTGTATACCAATTGTGATGGACACTCTCTTTTATTTATAATTTGGGTTAATTATATAAATATTATGGAATTTCTGAAATTGAAATTTAGAAAGTGTAAAGTTTTAGAACGATGATCCTTTTTTGGGTGGCATACTTTTTGGCATAAGTTTTTTTTTTTAAATGTCTAAAATACACTTGTTAAGATATTTGGTTTTTACCACTTACGAGGTTTTGAACTATATGTAATATACATCAGTCCACATAATTATATGAACTAAATACAAATATTAACATTAAAACAACTACACGGTATACAGCAAAATATTAACACACTTTATTCAGACAGTTCTACCATTTTTAATTATTTACAGACAAGCTGCATTCTCAAGGTGAAATAAATTTACTAAAATTATAATAATTAGACATAATATATGTTAATATGAACTGTAAAAGCAATGAGACCTCAATCTACGTATTTATATGAAATGGCATTAATGACTTGTAATATTATAATCCTAACTATGACATGGTGTAACACCAAAGTTCCGTCATTACTATGCTACCAATATAATAATATGCACAAATGTACTTTTACATGACTCAATCTCTTTTCTGTAAAAGAGTAAGTATTTCCAACTCTATTATTTTCAAAATTATTAAGATATTTTGCCTTATCTAGGCCTATGTATAATTAAAATAACTGGTCATATGAGTATCTTTTCAAATCAGAGGCATAAAATAATTATTTTCCATATATCTCACATGATTCAAAACTGGGATGCACACTGTAGGCATTACAAGCTGGGGCGTATGCAAGGTTTCCGACTGAATATTGCCCCAACCCTTGTAAACCATGGTTGGGGCGACTGAAGGAAAACTTTGAAACTTGTAATGAAAACTACTAATTCTAGCTACTTTCTGTTTTTTTTATATTTTAAACATTTTCTCGTTATTTTCTCTTTCCTGTTGTATTTAAAAAATGGGGGAATATCTCCCTTCCACCGAGTGCACAGAACAAGCTTATGATGTAAACCCCCCTCACAAGTTTCATGATAAATTCCCACATTTCTTCAATTTAATATTACTAATCTAGACTATTTTATTTCATCAATTTTATGTTCGAAGAAAAAAAAAAGGCCGCAAGGAGATTGAAAACTTTCCAGTTTTATTCCATTTCCTTTTTTTTTCATGCCTTAATATGAATTTTCATATGTCGATTAAGATTCGAACGGAGGTTAAATGAACTGCCACACTCACTACAACTATATAATTTCTCACCACTATGAACTACACTATGACGCCTAAGATTACCGGGAAACTTAAATTTTTTACCACACTCTGCACAACTAAACCGCCTCTCCGTACTATGAACTAATTTGTGACTTTTGAGATTTGATAATAATCTAAATGATCTATTACATATTTCACAACTATGAGAATTCACTCCAGAATGAATTGAAAGATGTGATTTGAGATAATCTAACTGTTTGAACTGCTTTCCACATTCAAAACAACTGAATGTAGTGTCTGTACTATGAGTTGCTTGATGCAACTTCACCTCATCTGGAGACTTAAATGATTTGCCACATATGCCACAAAAATAAGCTTTAAAATCTGAATGAGTAGAAAGATGTCGTTTTAATTTACCTGCTTGTTTGAATGATCTACCACATTCGTTACAACTATACTTTCTCTCTCCTGAATGAACTAATCTGTGATTTCTAAGACCATCTGGTTGAGAAAAGGATTTCAAACATATTTCACAAATAAACTGTTTAATTTCCGAATGAATTAAAAGATGTCTTTTTAAATGAGAAAATGAACTTAACATTTTGCCACAGTTATCACATTTATAACTTTTATCTCTGAAATGAATGTTTTTGTGTCTACGAAGCACGTCAAGTCTACGAAAAGATTTTTGACATATATCACAAGGAAATAATGACTCAATTTGTGAATGAATTTGACTGTGACATTTCAAACTTCTTGCAGTTTGAAGAGATAATCCACACTTTTCACAATTAAATGGTCGATCATGAGAATGAACAACAAGATGTAATTTCAATTCAGCTCTTGATTTAAATGAATTCTGACATATATCACAAGAATAATTTTTTACATTTGTATGAATTAAAAGATGTTGCTTCAGATTACCCTTCGTACCAAAACACTTTTGACATTCACTACATGAATATGACTTTTCTTTCGTATGAACTAACATGTGAACTTTCAAGTTACCAGATTTAAAAAACTTCTTCCCACATTCTAAACAAATATATAATTTTTTCCCCATGTGAAGTAAACTGTGTTGTTTTAAAGAACTACTAGTCTTAAATGATTTCTTACACTTTTGACAATTAAAATTTCTTTCATGTGTCGTAAGATGAACTTTCAATGCCGACGGCGACTGGCATTGTTTATTACAAAGAGTACATTTGTTTTTCATTTTCAATTAAGTCTTAATCATGCAAAGGGTATAATTATAAATTTTACAGGTAAAGCCAAATACTAGGAAATATAATCAACAACAAACAAACTATTCTACAAGAACTATAAACACATTCACTTGTAATACCTTGGAAGTTCTTTATAATAACACTATGAAAGTCAATATCACTGATTGGTTCCAGATCATCCGCTTCTTAGCTTTCATAGAATACCACACGGAAACACACTACACTGAAAAAGATAAATTTACACAAAACTGTAAAAAAAATTGATGTTTTGAATATTACAAGGTCAGTGTCTCAAAACAAGTTGAACTTTACAAGACTTGTTTGATTATTCTCATATTAAATTAGATTCAGGGACTCCGGAAATCCTTTTAACCAGGATGGGCGAAACGAATCACAAAATTTAGGTTCTGTATTGCTTTCAGCTTTTGCTAAAGGAGGTCCTAGGAAAATATGAAGAGAAAACAATGTGAGGGTGAAGCCCGAGTGTGAAATTTTTGTGTTTTTGATTCATAAAATCGCCCATTTTAAGCAATTTTGTCAGATTAAGGTATTTTTCAGTAGAAATCGCTATATTTTGAAAGATTTTAGCACATTTTAATGGAAATTTATAGTTACATATTAGGAGAATTTTTTTATTATAAATTAAAATATTACACATTATATAGGGTCTAAGGGTGGCCAGTCGCCACCCCTTCCCCCCTCTCTGTCCGGAGTTCATGATTAGATTTCCATATCACTTAAATTATTTACACACATAAAAGGATAGCCCAGATAAGCTACCAATTTGCAATGTTCTAATAAACCATTCTTTTAAACTGTAATAACGTTCAGCAGAAAGTTGGTGTATTTCCTCAAAATGCAATACAGATTAAAATTGTTCATTAATGAAAACTATAGTGTCAAAAATCAAGGCAGAATATTATACAAGCAACTGGTCAGGATTTCAAAAAGAGGTGGATGTGAAAGAAATGTAAAAAACTGTTCTCAAAATGCCTCCATGGTTGGCATAACCACAGAAAGTTTCCACAAATCAGGAGAAAACTACTATCCATTTTAGACCCATTTTTCTGTAAATGAATCTCTATTCTAACAATTTTTTTATTTTTTTATTTTCTAAATAACTTAACTGGATTTCAAAAGTATTATTAGTCAATGGGGCAACTTTATGTCACCAAAACTTGTATTTTTAAAGTTAAGAAGCATACAAAATGGTTAATTGGATTAATGGATTTATTTTCTCATGAAAAATATTGTATGGTGTCTGTAAACATAATTATTGTCATACAATGTGTTGAACTTTGTACATATATTATTTCTTTAAGGCACATTTTATAGAGAAGAATAAAATAATTCCAGAATAAACACATTATACAGTACTTTTAAAGAAGTACAGTAATCACATTAATGCATTAACATGACATAGGCATGCAAAAAAGTGACTTGTGATATTGTGAGTTCACTGTGTCAACTTTCATATACCATATAAATTATGGAGGAAAAATTTCAAATTATCCATTATCGTAAAAGAACTTTAATATGAATTTAATTAGAAGTGAACTGTCGAAGATTTGACATATGGGATTTCATTTTCATTTTGAAACATTCCTAGTTATAAAAATCCAGATGGATGCATATTTCCTCCAAATTACGGGTACTTTATATAGCCATGACACTACATATAAGCAAAATAACAAACCATGCAACATAACATAACAGTACATAATACATGACAATCCATACAATACTAAATACAAAAATAGACACAACTCTACTTGAGCCAAAATACAGATATTTCATTCACTGTTTCAACAAATATTTCTTTTAATTAATCAGAAGTAACATCAACAAGATACTGTATAAATTTACCACAATCAGGATATATAAGAAATTAAATAAAAGCAATAAGTTGTCGTGATATGAAATTATTTTCTTGTACGCTAACCTAACTATGACTTGGCAATAGTGTACATCTGCTGGAACGGTCTAAAGATTTTTTATTATATCTTCTTACTTCAAATATTAACGTCCAGCACATCATCATGAAAATTTTCGTATTCATAATACAATTGCAATAGGCCTATTACTATTCTATTAATATAGGCTACTGTTAGCTATTTTTTTATATAACTGTCTTCTTCAATAGACAAAATATTTTGAAAACAATATTCATTTTCACAACCGTTAAAATTATTTTGCCTTATATTGACCATAGATGTATCCATACTGTATAATAGTGAGTATCTCTAGTCGTTAAGGAGTTGTTTCTCACAATGGACACAAAGACAGACAGACGGATGGACATACCGAGGACAATAGATGATTTCTACGCTTTGCTGCAGGTCGCATGTAAAACCTCCCACAATACTATTATTATTGTTTCTGACGAGACGAGACTTGGTAAGTCTTGAAGTCGTCCCGTAGTTCAAGCAGTAAGCCTTGGTCTCGTCTCGGTATCGCACATTTTGAAAATAGTCAGTTTCATCTCATGCGAGACCGTGAGAATCTCGCGAGACTTAGGTTATAAATATACTTATAAAAATTATTTTATTGTTATGCCAGCTATGTGGTTAAAAACGCTTTTCATCAACTAATACTGATTTGTTTTGAAATTTTGTAATAATTATAACTAAGATAAGGACGTCAAATATTTACGTTGTCTCCAAATTATTGTGCCATTATTCATTACGTTAAATAGAATGTTTATTGTTTATTTACAATAATATATTTCTTTATTTTTTATTACATTTAACAAATTCAATTATTTATGTGGTATTTATTTCTGATGCTAAAATAAAAGAGTACCAGGTTTTATATAAGTGTACTACAGAAAAAGTACAGCTAAATAAAATGAAACACAAAAATAAACTAATGCTTTTATGAAAATAATCGAAACAAGGAATTTCCTTTTTGAAAAAAAAAATATCATAATCCAAAGTTTTTCTTTGCCTACTCTGTTAATTGACCTTTACAATTCATTATACTGTTCCTTCCCTGCACTTCTCAAAATGAACATTCTTTAAACAAATTTCTATTGTCCTTCAAATTTGCGAGACTCTCGCGCGATACCATATCTTGCTGAAAGTCTTGTCTCGTACTGATTGGCCTTGTCTCGTCTCGCAGTTAAATTTTGAGGTCTCGGTCTCGTCTCACAAAATGCAAGACGAGGTGAGATCAAGACCTCAAAATTTAACTGCAAGATGAGACAAGGCCAATCAGTACGAGACAAGACTTTCAGCATGATATGGTCTCTCGAACGTCTCACCTCTCAGAAACACTAACTATTATAATTATACATAACGAATGTTTCTATTGCAATCTACTGTAATATACGTTGCCAGACATTAATTTTTATGTGTTTGATTTATTATGAACCTGACGAATATGCACTTTCAGTTTAGAAGAGAAAAGAAAACTTTTTCCACACATCTGACATTCATGCTCTTTTATTCCAATGTGGATTTTCATGTGCATATTCAAAGAATTTCTGTGCTTAAATGATTTTGAACATTCATTGCAGCTATACAGATAGTCTTCAGTATGTACTATACTGTGATTTTGTAAATTACTTGAAGAAGTAAATTTCTTCTTACAAATTTCACAACTATACGGAAGATTTTCAGAATGTGCTGCTTGGTGTAATTTTAAACCTTGTAGAGTTTTAAATGATTTAAAACATATTTCACAGCTGTAAGTCTTTAAATCAGAATGAGTATAGCAAGATGTTGCCTCAGATTACATGAGCGTCCAAACAACTTTCCACAGTGATTACATTTAAAGTTTTTCTCTCCAGAATGAATTAAATTGTGACTCCTCAGACCATTAATTTGAGAAAAATATTGTCCACAAATTTTACAGTCAAAGTTTTTAACTTTCGAATGAGTTAAAAGATGTTTGTCGAGGTTATCCTTTGTTCTAAAACATCTGCCACAGTTGCCACATTTAAATAATTTTCCTTCCGAATGAATTTTTTTGTGTCTTCTAAGATAACGTACATCTTTAAATAAAACCCCACAAATCTCACAAGAAACTAATTCTCTTTCAGAATGAATCTTAAGGTGACCTTTTAAATGGCTTAAAGTTTTAAATGAATCCTGACACTTTTCACAACTGTATGGGCGATCATCAGAATGAATTAAAAGATGTTGTTTCAATTCACCTAATGTACAAAATGATTTGTGACATGTAGTACAAGTGTAATCTTTCACTCTGACAGTATGAATTAACAGATGGTTTTTGAGGACACCACTTCTACAGAAACTCTTGCCACATTCAGAACATGAATATTTTTTTTCTTTTGTGTGAACTAACATATGAAGTTTCAAACCACCTAATTGCGCAAACTTCAGGCCACATTCATTACAAGCAAATTGTTTTTCTTTCAAATGAATAAAAGAATGTTTCTTTAAATCACATGTAAGATTAAATGCCTGTCCACATTCTCCACAAGTAAACTCTTTCACCCCCGTATGAACTAAATCATGTCGTTTCAAATTAGAACGTAAATTAAATGACATTCCACACTTTTCACAACTCCATGGTTTTTCATTTGTGTGTATTATATAGTGGTTTTTTAAGATTGACTTTCTACTGAACACCTTTTTACATAAAGAACACTCATGCTTGGTATTTGAAGAACTCATATTATAAAACAATAAAGGTCTACAACAATCACTTGTAAATTTTGTCTAATAATTAACTCTACAATAAACAAACCATTCAAAGTACAATCACAACATACAAAACACACACTAAACATTCCAAATACAATTATTATTTCTGCTACCTTAGTATAGTTGTTAAAAGTAATGTTGTATTGTGAATTCAGGCTGAATGGTTTCTCTTCAAAGTGTCTCAAGTCATTGGAAAGTCACAGTAACTGTAAAAGAAAGTCAAATTAGAATTCAAAAAATATAAAAAAAATTCAACAAAAACTTATACCGTAGTTATAATACTAACATCACATGATTCATACTGCAGTGATTCACATTCATACTTTCAATATACTCGCTAAATTCTAACAAATCGTAATACGTAATTGATTGGCTTCTCTAAAATTTAATAATTAGGCCTATCCAAGCTATCATTCAAAGGGAAATCTTGAATAACAAAAATCTAAACTTTAAAATAAAAGAAAAAGTGTGTTGTAAAATGTGATTGCTTGAATAAAATAATAATCATAATATAGGACACCTTCTAAAAAGTCTTTAATCATTCATAATTTGCTGAATATTTCAAACTAATTATCAAATCTTTTGTCTTTTCACAGAGCCATTTCCACAGACATTACTATTTAAAATTGTATTTCTTAAAAATTGGAATTTTATAGCATCCTTCTATTCATTTCACTAATTATTTGTAACTTGTAATTAGAATGAATAGAAAGTGCAATAATATGATGAAGTTCAACAATACCTTTCCAAAATCAGGGTGTCGAACCGGAACAGCTAAAAACCATAATTATAATGAAACTGTAACCGAACAAAAATAAAATTTATATATTTACCGTAACCGAAACCTTCCGGTTTGCTATGACGGTTTTCATTCAAGTGTACTTTTTACTAGGTCTACTTTGTTTGAAGCTTCCAGTTTTTCTACAGCGGTAGTGCAGCACTGACACTATTCGGAATTTCGGATGTTGACGTTCGTGTTCATTATTGATACAGTAGGCTACTGGTCTACTGGAGATGTCTGTTTAGTGTTTAAATAAATCGTAATCGTAATTATACTAACACTACTATGGCTACATATAAATATTTTTTTTCCTTCACCTGTTAGCCATGGTGGGATGTAGGAAACAATCAAATTTAGCCTTGTGAAAATTTTCTGAATACGATAACTAAACATTTTTCAGGCTGTCAGAATGAAGGATGTGGCATTTATAAACATAAACAGATGAAGCTAAGACGTTACAGTAAGTTAGGCAAATATTTAATTATTTAAAATAAAAACATAGAAATGTAGAATCACGAATGACAGATTATTTATTTTGAATTTTTTAGTCTTTTTTCATACATGTTTTAATTTTTATACTATAGCCCTATATTCAAATTTCATAACACGTATGAGGTCACCAAAGAGCTAAAATCTTGATTTATGAGGTAATCAAGTTAGATATTTGAAAATTTATTTATAGTTTTATTCTTCAATGAAACCGATATAAGATAGTAAAAATACTTTTTGAAAGCTCTAAGTAATCCATTAATTTTCTTTTAAATATAATAATAGCAGGCCTATATTATATTTATATTATTAGGCCTAAGTGTGTAACATAATTATGCATAAGAATACAACACTTGGATGTTACAATAATTTCATCTTATACCCTATGTTTGCCCAATTCTCAGTATTTTATTTTTAGTAAATGTTTAAAACATTTTTACACCGGTATTTAGTTATTTACTACTTAGTTACTGAGGAAAATAACTTGTAACGGAAATAAAACCGGTTTTAACCAAAATCGAAATAACGAAAACCATACCCGAAAATTTTCATTTTCAAAAACCGTAACCGAACCATTGCAGTTCGACACCCTTCTCAAAATAATATAATAAAGTGATATTAAAATTCACTCAATAGCATGTGTTATGATACAAATTGATAGTTTTTAATAATTCATTTTATAATTAAACTACCCTTGATACAGAATCATCACATACTTTTATTAGGCTAACTGGTTCTATTCGGAAAATTCTGATGTAGAAATAAATTCCTTTTTGTATGAGAATGTTAAAAATTATATTTCTTTTTAGCAAAAATTTTCTATCATAGGCCTAATTCTATTTTTTCATTGTCACATGTTTCACGTTTTCTCAGTTCTTATACCCTATAAAATAAGATAATCATAATTACATTTATGGGTCCATAAATAATAATAATAACATTGACTGCATGAATACTTACACTTTACATTTGTGTGAGCTAACATGTGACAACGTAGAGTTCTTAAATATAAACAGTTTCTACTACATTTCTCAATGCTTTAAGTCAATTTGTTATCTGAAGAATTATTCTTTTGATAACCTGAAGTTTAATAAGAGTTTATCATTACTATTATGCATGTTAAGATGTATTTTCAAATAGAGACTAATATTGCTATGTTTTACAACTACATTAGTCTTATTTAGGGCTGTCTGTATTTGTTAATTTTTTTATACTGATATCCAATCATTTTATACGTTCATTATAAAACGAAAAAAAAGCGAAGGAAAATATCTCTGTTTTCAATGAAGAATCGGCTGCTACTGTGTATGCGTTCAGAAATCACGTCTGTGTGCACTCGGCTCCACTGCAGAACCACCTGCTCAGTTTTTGTCTGCCTGATATTGAAGTACTTTTATAAGTTCTGATGTGTTTAGCTTATGTTTCTGGAGGTTTAGGTCACTTTTGGGTAGCTTATAACTATACAAAGACCTTTGGATTACGTTTGAACACACTATTCTGTTTAATTCTTGCAACTGCTACATGTGCTGCTTGTGGCACACATACGGATGCGATCCAATCAGGCAAACAAAATGGCGCTCACCATGTTGTTGCTTAACAGGCTTGTGTTTGACGATTTTGATAAATTTTACGGCTACAGCTAAGTGAAAATCATAATAAAACCACTTTGGAAGACTTACCTTACCACATGAAGTCATGGATTTTATAGTTTACGTGCAGGAAAACATCTCAGCAGACGAAAATTGTACGGAAGGGTGAAAGTTGCGGGAAAATTCAAATCCGAATAATATGTTTGTTACCTGTATATACGTTCATACGCAGACAGCCCTAGTCTTATTCCGAGAAGACATGTCGCGCAATAATACTAATTTCAGAAATAAAACTTAACATAAAGCACTAACTATAAAACATGCTGTTATTATATAAGTACACTTTAAGCAAATCTACAAATTTTATATAGCCTACTTTTTATTACCTTGGAAATTATCAAAATGAAAGTTCATAGAAATCAGTCATTCATAGAAATAACTGAATCTAAATCAGTCAATGGTTGATTTGCTATTTCCATCTTCACAGAGGCTTGTAGTTTCTTAAAAATTCACAACACTGTAAAAGAAGAAGAAAACAAAATTAGAATCTTAAATGAATAAATAAATGAATTTATTGGGTTAACAACAATAACCATACATAATAATACTTGAAGGCCAGCGGCATATTCTATGTAGAGAACACAACTAGTTAACAATAAAGCACTGTGAAAGTTCGCGAATGTAATATAATGAACTGCATGTATTAAGTACAGTAATAGCTCCAATCCATTTTTTTAGTTAAGTGATAAATGCATGAATTTACATAAAAAATTTAAATTTGCAAAACGATGTTTTGA
>JAQIWE010001607.1:0-15273 GCA_034698565.1 Campodea plusiochaeta
TGGGAGAGAGACTCTTGGGATCGGAGGGTTCGTTAAAAGGGATCGGAGAATTCATGGGTGATATAGCTGGGTTTTGAGACAGGAAATTTCGGGTTTAAAACAAAGAATGTAATTCATATTTTAGTTGACTTACGCGAAATTCTGTAATTTTCCGAAAAACGAAAAATATCATTTAATATATTTCAGGGTAATCACAGCATCGGAATTTGTTGACCATTTTTATTGAATTTTCTTTTCTTTTCTCAATGAACCCAGATGTTTTTTTTAACATATTTCAGTGTACCATGCACCATTTAATGCAGTTCTTATTATGATCATACTTGTAGTACGTTACATTGCAAAACCAAATTTAACTCATATTACAAAATGATATTTCGTGTGCGTTTTTAAAAGTAGTGTAACTAAACTTATAAGAGACATTCAGTATCGTAAAATAAAACTGAAACAAATATTTTAGTTCATTCTCATTTTCAATTACACAATCTATTTTGAAATTTTTAACGTTAAAAAATTATAAAACTTTTAATTACTTTCTTATAAGTTATCTTTATTTTCCTCCAGGATAATTAAAAAGTTATCTTTCAGAACTAAAGTACAACTAGGTATAGGTTGAGGTAAACAGAAAACTTTATATAGGGACATGTTTATAATTCTATAATGTAAAAGAAATAACTTAGAACAAACCATATTATGTCAGCATGAAGATGAAATTTAAACTCTGAAAGTTTGACAAACCAGAGGAATTTGGCATATTTTTACTACGCTTATATTTACAGTATATTGTAACTCCTCCAAAGTATATAAAGAAGATAATTATGATATGCAACGTATTAATGAGACGATGTTCTACTAAAAAACAACAATTTCATAGTCTAATTCGCAGTTTTCACGAGTATCTTTGAAATATTTGGAATGTATTGAGCGCCCTTCAGACCTAGCTTCTTGTAATAATTCAATGCAGTTCTGGTCAGTTTCTTAATTCTTTAATTCTAGGAGATTTTACTTTACAAATCTTAATTGTGTTACATCAAAATTAGATAACTTTTAAATCAAAATATTTAAATTTTGTAAAGTATATTATCAATTTTGCGAATTCTAAATAAATCTGCAGAATAACTGCCAACGTAAAGTTAAGTACCAGGTGACCACACGATATTCAATATAAAATCACAAACAGAGAAAAAAGTATAATAAATAAGATGTCTGACTCTAAAATAAAAACCCTCCGATCCAAGTCTCTCTCCTGCCTTTCCCCCCTAAACCTTCTCCTTATACCCCCTCTCGTGTTCATTTTCATAACCATCTGCTCATAATTCGCTCAACCCGACCTCTGCACACCTTTTCTATAACTATCCACTTTATCGCTGATATATTCTAACTTATAATAAATAGAGAGTTTATACTATTATTTTCTTATACTTCATATTGTACAGCTCTGTATTGTTATTATAATATTGTCATTTTATTTTTAAAAAGAGAAAATGTTTGAATATTAGAATTACAATAAATATCGTGAATTAATGTGAGATCGAAATTGAGCAATTTTTATTATACATAGAAGACGCTATAAAATTTGTATCCTGCGCAAAATACAGTGATGCCCAATTTCGATCTTTTTGGAAAAAAATAATGGATTTGTGACTGTTTTGTAACATTGTATTCTTTGTTGCTTATTAATCATGTATTTTTCCTTGCTATTGTACTTTTTTGTTACCCTTTTTTGTTGTTTTTCAATATCAAATTAAGAGGTATAACATCCAATAAAATGCCATAATATTGCTGGCTATTTGAAATTGTGCATGTAGTATTTCCTGTATGACGATGAAAAGTTTTATAAAACAAATTGTGTATAATTGTTGTTGTTTTTATTTTTATTTTGTTTTCACTGGTTATTTTGAAAAGAAGGTGATGAATAAAACAGTTTGGAATGACAATAAACGCTTTTTGCTTCATGTGTAACCTTACCAAGCTTGTAAATGTAGTTTAATTGGGCTTTTTGGAAAGTTATTTACGCTGCTTGTAGTTGCATTATTAGCCGCCAGAGGATATGAAGTTTTGAAAGATATTCGCTTTTATTATTGGTCACATGCATGAAACGTATTTAAAGTAGATTTTTTTAAAATGAATTCCATATTTTCCTCTATTTAATATTTTCAATATCAAAATAATTTCACAATACGCCGGAGAATCAAAAAAAGTAACTTCTTTCTCATTTGTAGTCGCTACGAACACAAACACCGCGAGAAATACAACACTGTAATTTGCTGCCATCTATTGGATTCAACCTGAAACTCAATTCGATTTTCTCCGTCTTGTTGTGAACCTTAACTCTCTTTTTTTCTTCTGAAACAAAATCCTTTTTTCCAGTACCAGCTGTTCTCCGGTCCAAGATGAAGATGATCAAGAAAAAAGTAATAAAGAAAACAAAAAGCAACTGTCAAAAATAATTGTAAATAATTATGCATTCTTCCAAAATGAATCTATGTATACAATTTACCTCTCAATAATATTTCAAGACTGCGCTTCTATATAAAACTAAATCTATAAAAGAACATTGTACAAAAATAAAGCAATTTATTAGAACTGTAATAATAAAAATAAAGGAAATGAAACAAAATAATAAATAGTTGTTTAATCGAAATCGAATATATTCTACTACCATATTTGAATATTATCCCACCCTATTAAAGAGGGTTGCCAGGACTTCTCAAAATAATTTAACTAGAAACCTTATTTGGAAAGATTTTCAGTTTCATATACCAATGACAGGAAGTTTGTCAAATGCTTGAGAAAAGAGAGCCATATCAAATGACCTGAACGTTTGAGCAGCTATACTGTAAACACATTAATACAAAAACAGATACACTGGTCTTCTAAAGCGATTTTCAGAAATGGAAAAATTATCCACTGAGAAATTAATAAATAATTGTTGAACAGTTTCCTAATGACAATTCCTCTTCCATACATGCCAAGATCCACTAAAAAAATAAGGAAATTTCTCAGAAATAACTTCCAGTGTTCTTATTTCAAATTAAGAAACTACTTTTTTCCATAAGATTTTATTATTAAGAGGGGAAGGGACATCGTTTGAAAAATCATGCGTTCAGTCAACTTCTTATGGCTTTATCTGGGTTATCTTTATGAATTTTGGAATTCCACAAACGCAGCGCTTTAGATAATTACATTCTTTAAATACTACCGCAAGCAAAATTTACATGTATTATATTGTGTCTTTTCTATTACGGAAACCGAGTAAATTTTCTTCCGTGTCCGTAATAGAAAAAATGTATTACAATAAATATAAATTTTGCTTGCGGTATATAGTAATTAAAGAATGTAATTATCTAAAGCGCGGCGTTTGTGGAAATCCAAAATTCATAAACATAACTTAGATACTGTCATCAGATTTTTCAATCGATGTCTCCTCCCCTCTTAAAGCTACATAATTACTTAAAAATCGAAATATTTTTTTAAACGTTTGCTAATGAAAAAAAAAAACATTTCTTGTTGAAACTCTCTTCAATTTTTACACTCATAAGTAAAATAATTTCCAGTGCTGGTATTATCACAATGTATAATTCTGCATCTGTAATCTGCAATTTTATTTACCAATATAGTCCACTTCGTCCGAAATCTTAGGGGCGCTGTCATATTGGAAAAAGTGCAGGTGGCTTACATTTAAACGGCTCAAGTACAACGGTAATATACTGCAATTAACTTTTAAACTAAAACAATGAATATCTGTCATAATTATCCTCAATTTAAAACATAAAACTCCCAGAAAATTATTATTGATAAAGGAAAATATTATCCAATTTTGTCATTTTTGATAATGAATATCTCAAAATAATCCCACTTCACATATAAGTTTTTTATCGCTTGTTCCATTCCTAGGACTTTGCACTACACACTGGAAAACTTATTTTTATTATATAACTCAAAAATAAATAATTAGAAGTAAAAAACATCGTTTGCCCTATCCCGCTCAATGTAAAAATCCAGGTATGTACGTAATGGCGGCCTCCACAGTGCGCTGCTGAAGAGCTCTTTAGTTCCTGGATATATCCTCAAAAGTATTCGCATGTGTATGGGAGAATTTCCTGAAGGAAATTTATGCATTGTTGGGTAGAAGCTGAGTCTTTTCATACTATTAAATATCGCCACATAACTGAAAATGTGGAGTTGACAAAATTGGTCTTTCTTCGAAGAGTTTGATCAGTGCTATAACTATACGAGTGCAATATGTTGGTGCAAACGGGATGTATTACCACGGGTCCCCTCAAAAATTTGGAATCCACATTACTACATCCTTAGTAAAGAAAAACTAAACTCAAATTCATAAAACTCTTCCAATCGATTTCAACCAATATGGCAACCCTTTCCACCCCCACCCCCTCCCCATTTCACCCACGCACACATGGGGAGTTCTACCTGTATCGTTGCTATGAAACCAATTCCCCGTATAAACATGAAAGTGAATAGACGCCTCTGTGAACACTCCATAGAACCAAACACGTGAAGAAACTAAGGCGATTTTTACGTAAGTACATATTTATTTATTTATTGTTCTTTTAGAGGGAATATTATTATAGCTATTGTATCTTTGGTGGAAAAAAATACATTTTTGTAATTTTTATTTTATATAAAACTTCAAAGGCGAAATTCTGTTTCAGTTACTTAACTGTATTTGCTAAGTTTTAACTAAATTAAGAAATAAATTGTGCTTTAATCATTTTAATGTTAATTAATTTCAATTTCGAAATCATTTTGTTTTGTTTAAAACATCTTCGCACTCCATAAATATTTCTGAATTTAAAAAAATCACCATTCCCCTATTTCATGTTCTTTTTCTTGGTTGGGGGTGTAATATAATTATTATAGAGGTTTTGGAGTTGGACTTCTTTTTCAATGAGACGATTTTCTGAAAATTGACACATTTCAAAATGAAAGAGTAAGGTTAATCTGCTACTGAAATTCTTATAATTATCTTACGTAACAAAATTTACATAGAAATTTTTTCAAATCAAATATAAGTCAGCGAACTGTTTGTTTTCTTGACAAGAAAGCTTTCTTGGGAGGGTTTTACAAAAAAAAGGTGAAATTTTAATTGAAATATTTTTTTCAATGAAGCACTCTTATATGAACATTTGCCGATTTACATTGAAGAAACAACGAATTTTTTACCTTTATTTAAAAAAAAAAAAAAAAAAAAATACATTACAAAATCATTGATTTTTAAGAACATTGGTCTAGTATGTTACACACTTCTGGAAATTCGAAAGATACTGCTGTTCACCTCTGTTAATATAAGACCATTGCTGTGTTATACTAAAAGTCATTTCCTTTTCAGAAAATGGGTTGCAAAGAAAGTAAAGAATTAATAAGAATTCGAGTTCAGTCTTCTGATGTTCGAGACATTTCCAAGCGACCGTTCTCGCCGACAACTCGATTATCATCGGGAAAATCACTTATCTCCGACAATAGCGACGAATTACCGAACCAAGTAATAGCAATCGTTGATCGACCCGATTTCGACACGTCCGTTTTCGAATCTGCCGGGCATGTAGATCTAAAGGTAAGTTATTAACAATTTTATATTTATCGATCATTTTTATTGGAATAAACTATTTTTTTTTTCATTATGTATTACAACAGAGATAATGTGTAACACGTGACGGAATAAAATTATTGACACGTGTATAAGACAATAGCACGCTACTTCTCTTGAAAGAAAATTAGTTCCTTATTATTGCGTAGAAGTTGAGTCATTATAGTTTTTATTGATTATCTACAAGGAGGACTTTTTACCAGGCGTTCTTGCTTCCTTGCTCTTGAGAGTCGTTTTCAATCTTGAGTTAACTAAAGAAAACACCCGAGAATAATTTCGTCTCAGGATGAAATTAGGTTACCAATAGAGACTATAAAGAGTCATTTATACTACAATAATAAGCTCTCGATATGTGACAAACTGAAATATTACACGTAGCTTCACAAACAGAGGTGCCAGAGGTCACAACAGAATCCTAGATAGGGTATTCCCACTTCCAGGACGCTTTAGAATAAGGACCATGCTGTTCTCTTCAGAATGCTAGGAGACTCCAAAGAGAGCTTGATCGCTTATTCAAAGAACGTGGCTTATTCAAAGCATGCTCTCTCTATGGTTAGAATATTTCTCTTTCTGAAAGGAAGTATTGTCAGCGTACGGTCCTGGAAAGACCAAGGTGGTGGGTTCGAGTTTCACTTGAGCCGAAAATTTTCTTGTTCTTAATTTATTTTTCCAATGCAAAGTAGTAAGTTAAAAACATTTAATTTATAATATAATATTTGTAAAGCTATTTCTACATATTTATGAACGAGTGGAATTAATATTATTATTATAATTAATATTTATACGTAAAATTTGAAGGTGGGTCAAAAAATGGCACCACTTTTGGAAATGGAATATATTCTTAAATATTAGAAAACTGGATTTAAAAACCAATGGAAGGAGAATCTTTTTCTCTTGCTGAATAAAATAATAATCCTTGCCGTATCATAGCCGCAACGTCCTGATAACTAAAAAGTATTTTAAATAAAAGTTGTCAGCAATAACATTAAAAATGAAATTTTTTAGGTAAAACAACAACAACGTGACTGAAAAATATATTTAAAAAAAAAATTTAATACGACAAATTACAGGTTTAAATTGACTCACATGATCATAGCTGACTATTACTAGAAAAACTACTCCATGTGACCTTTGATAAAATAAAGTGGATAAACCAGCCAGGAAACCAGAAAAACCCACTTCCTGCCAATCCCAAGTCTGACTAAATTGGTGCTGGTAGGTAAATTAGCCAAAAAAACTTAGGAATCAGCGAAACTAATCAGTAAGGTAAATGTCAGCGCGAACAATATATTCGATGAGTCTGCTGTTCAGTCTAGACAGTGGATGAGAAATGAGCTACTTAGCCAAAACTAAAAATAAAGATGAATGTAGAGAAGTTACCAACAACAGAGAAACTATTGAGACTTGGAGCATGGAACATCAGATCTGGAAGGCACCTTTGGAAAGTAGAACTTTTAGTAGACGAACTAGTTAAATATGATGTGGATATCACTACGATCACAGAAGCACGAATACCGGGGCAGGGAAAGAGAACATAGAAAAAACGAAACAACATTTTTCAAGCTTTTTTTCTGGTGGTAAAAATTTTAATAGCACAGTTGCGTTTCTAATCAAGTAAAAACTAGTCAAATATGTCACGAAATTTGAACCTGTATCAGACAGAACTCCGTTAATTGAAATTCCTTGTCATAATGGTTCAAATACGTGTCCATATTTTGAACTTCAAAATATTTATATCACTAAAAAAAGTAATTATTTAACAATAGATATGTTATATTTTTATCTTAATAAGAAAATTCCTCTGATACAAGCTTCTTTTAACCGGATACCAAAAATATCAAGTAGGGAAGTCTAATAAATAGTGCATTAACAATAGCATGCTTCTAAATGTTTGTCACAAATTTGTTTATTACGCAAAAAAAATTCAATTCAATTTATTGTCATAACGAGACTTTCCCCTTTTACAGCAACAAAAACATAAGATATGTACAAGAGATAAAATATACATATGATATGTACATAATAATAATAAGGGTGGTAACTCCACAATGTTTGATGAGGTTTTTAAAACTTTGTTTGAAATACAAGTTTCACTATGCTTCACAACTGGAGTCCCGTCTTTAGAGGGATTGGACAGAGAAACAGATTTTATTTAATTTTATTTTACTGATAGTACTAATATATCTATAATATTTGGTATAAAAATTATCATCCTACTATTTTCCGTTCATGAGAAATGGCGATTTGTAAAAAAAAACAGCATCAGAAGAGTTACCCGTGAAGTGAATTTTTGGATCTCAGGATGTAATAGCTTTACAACAACCAAACACTTTTTATTAACTGAAGCAATTTATTTCAAAACTTTTAAAAAAGAATCATCAAATTAGGACTTACTGTTCACAAGTTATAAGCTTCGAAATATTTTGGAAAAGAGATTCACAGGTAACTCCGTGAGTTGTCTGTGAACTTCAGGTGGGTGTATCTCCAAAATGGCTGGATCGATTTTGTTTGTTCTTTTTTCAAAAATCATCAAAAAAAGTCAATGGCAAATACTATTATCAGAACTCAAAAAGTAGAAAATTGGCTGTATTGTCCCTTTAAGCTCATGTAAATAATATATAAATGTAAACATTGAATTTGAAGTATTTTCTGATACATCTAGTATATATTATAATACTATTTACATTTGAAGTTGTTAAAAAACAGTTTAAAAAGTGTCGTATTATTGAAAATTTCTTGTGTACTTTTGATGTTTAATGGATATCATTATATTTACATAAACAACAATTTCTGTTCCACATCATCTCGTTAACACTATTGCTGTCCATTAGCAAAACTGTCGGAATATAGTATTTGTGAGAAGTTCGAACTTGCTGAAGGATCTTGGGGTGAGTCAATTTTTATACGTTTTCATATTTATCATATAAATCTAATGTTATACTAAAATGTGAAACTTAGTTTTCAAATATCATGTTGGAGTTTGATCGTGAATTTCGCACTTATTTGCTTGGTTTTGTTATGATTAACACTGAATATGATTTTTTCAGTTTCATGTTCAATCACAAACAATTAAAGGGACTGGACAATCATTTTACTACTTTTTGAGTTCTGTTAATAGTATTTTCTATTGAACTTTTTGATGATTTTTGGAACAAGAATGAACAAAATCGGTCCAGCCATTTTGGAGATACACACACCTGAAGTACACAGATAACTCATTGAGTTACCTGAGAACCTCATTCTCAATTTTTTTGGAGCTTATAACTTTTGAATCATAAGTTAGAATTTGATAATTTTTTTTAAAGTCTTAAGATTTGGTTGTTGTGAAGCTATTAGATGCTGCAATCCAAAAATTCACTTCACAGGTAACTTCTCTCATGCTGTTTTTTACAAATCGGCATATCTCATGAATGGAAAATAGTAGGATGATAATTTTTAAACCAAAAATAACAGAAAATTAGTACTATCAGTATATTAAAATTAAAGGAAATCTATATCGCATGCCAGTTCTATATAAAACGTCATATAAAATAAAAATATAAAACGTTTTGTAATAACCAAAATTATTTTGAGTGACAATTAAGGAATAGCCCAGGCCCACACTTTGATCTTTATAAAAACTGATTTAAAGAAGATACAGATATGATTTTAGGCTTAAATGAAAGAGGAGAATGTAAAATTAATTTGAGATATCATACGCTTTCTATATATATATATAACAATGGAAAGTAGTTAAAATTTGTGTTTTTTCAATGCAAAATATCAAAATTTCTTTCGAAGTGCCAACCATGGCGGTGCACTTGAGGAGGTCTTCGACTTCACCTTCTTTACCACCTCTTTGGGGTCTTATGTATTGGCTCGAGGCCTGGAACCGAAAACGTCTTTATCCGGCCCTGTAAATATTGCTTCTGTTTTCATACTTGCCGCTCAAACATGAGACCCAAATGTATTTAAGAAAATGGGCGAATTTGACAGGAGAATGTTTTATTTACAATGGTACAACGGTGATCCGATTGTCCACCCTTTCGTTAGGGGATTAGAACTGTCAAAATGTGTTAAATACATTTGGATCTTAGGTTTGCGAAGGAGGTATAAATCAATATAGGCGAAGACGGTATAAATAAATATTCAAAATATATTTCCTTTCTGCAGGTTCTCTTCAGCTAGTTTGAGATTCGCTATGAATATGGTGAGTATTGTATGTTCACATTAAAGTTAAATTATTAAGCCTGCTACATAATTATGCATGGTGCAACTATACTTCCAATATGTGCCCGATAAAAAAAGCAGGTTTATATTATACTAACAGTATGATGCATTTTTATTTGGAGAATTGGAGCTGTACTGTATGTGACGGTATTTATTATTATTTTTTTTTTCGTGAACATTTGAAATCACTCAAAACTTATATTTTTATAGATGCGTCTTACAATGAAATTGTTATATTGGATTTGCATATATTTTTAATATGTCCTGAAGATTATGTTAATAGTAAAATACCACCATATACGCTGCTCGTTGACCTTTAAATAATTTACTACTTCTTTCATGAATTTTGAATGATGGTTTGGACTGAATAAAAAATAGAACGATATAAAATAGAATTTATTACTCTATGTTTAAATGTACGACACTTGTACAAGAGAAAATAATAATTGACTAAGAAAATCTGAGTAATATCGACCACATAAAAAAAACATAAATAATTGTCGGTTAAAGAAAACGTGATGATGTAATAATAATTATGTCATATTATTATTTGATTGTTCAATGCACAAAATAATGTAATTGTGTAATACATAAAATCCATACAAAATCCACAACTTATACGAAAACAGTAGAAATGATGAATGCAAAAATAAAAAATATGAAAACATTTGATTGCAATTACTTAAAAATTACTTAAGACCAGGTTACGGTTATTCTAATCCAAAAATTATTACCTAACATTAGAAATGTTTAAATTTTTCAATAATGGCATATTTATACTGAATGACCCTCTCCAGATGTTAAATATATCATTACGTACTGCACCTTTATAACAACCAAAAGAACAAAATGATTATTAACTTTTCTTAATTTTGTTTTCACATTGTCTTGTTTGTTATTTTGTTTCCAATATAAAAATATGATAGTAACAAAAACCTATTTTCAATTTCAGAATTTTCAAATCCTGTTTGTGGCAATTAGTTTACTTCCTAATGTACTTGGAAAAGAGCCTACTTCTGACGAAGCTTGTGATGAAATTCTGCAGACATATATGATAAAATGGACCATTCCGGACATGGGGCAGAAAATGAATGAATTTGTAATCGAAGGACTTAATGAAACAATTCAAGAAAAAATTCAGCTGAAACTCCAAGTATTTCCAAAGGGGTGCGAAGAAGAAAAAGAAACATTGTTAAATGTCTGTTTTACAATACTCGACGAAGATGAGAAAAACCTTTTCCTCACTTTTGCGATTTTAAAAGAAGGAAATGTTTTCACTGAAAAGATTTTTGTGAATGAACTTTATTTCGCAACAGGAGAGTGTGAGAAGTACAAACTGTTTGATCCCAGCAATGTTAATGATTACCTTCAGAATGGAGCCCTGGAAATATATGTGGAAGCATACAGGTATGTTTATTTATTTTCATCTTACAACAAAAATGGTCTATAAAAAAACATGAATATACGAGAGAGAGTCAATTGCAGAATTACTACTGTATATGCAAATAGAATGAAATTTTACACACGTCTCACCATGGTCGTCAGCAACGTTTTTCTACTTATTTCATCAAATATATTTGTCATAAGATTGGTTTGACGTATCATAATAATTTGTATGTTGAAATCTGCAAGGCTTTAGAAATCCCTACATTTCATGACTTTCAAAAGTCTCAACTTCTTAAATTTTTGGAAATAATTATTCGGCGCTCTCATCTTCCATCACTTCTTGCTAAATTATGTTTTCGAATCCCTTCAATTAAAACTCGCTCAGCAAACAAACCATTTAAGCCACCTATTTCAAGAAATGGCCTGGGAGCTTCCTGTGTAATGCATCGAGCCCAAACATTATTTAATTTTCAACAGCTCAATCCTTATGACTACATTACATAGCTTAAAAGTTATTAATATATTAGGCCTATATTTAACTTATTTTCTTTTGTCATGTTCTATTACTAAGTTTAGTTACCACCTGTCATTGTTCTAATTCAACTCACTATTATTATCATGTTATTGTTTTACATTATTGTCATTGATATCATTTTGTATTTTATTTATCTCCACACTCACTGCCTCTAGGAGAAATATCCTGTATTGTGCTGTGTCTAAATAAATAAATAATATATTTGATTCATGCATCCTTCCAACATTTTTTAATTCGATTCATATAATTCAGTGCTAAACATTGAAATGAAATTACCATTCTCGAAATAACAACTAACTCTGAGAAAACCTATAAAATAATTATTCCCGTTTCTTTCCCTCTTCATTAAATAAAAACAACCTAAAGGCGCAAAATGTTTAAGAAAACTTTCCACTTTAAATTTTTAACTTGGAAACCAACTTCAAAATTTATCTCAACATTCTCATTTATTCACGTTAAGAAAAAAACTTCCGACCTGGTATGCAAACAAACAGACAAGCCTTGCCGAGAGCTAACTAATTTTATTCCAAAACTATCGGAAAATTCCGTTCCGTGTAACAATATTTCGAATATTCATGGAACATTCTTTGTCGCGTGAATAATAAACAGGAACAATAAACAGTTTCTAATTCATTTAACATGTTTATATTACTGTTAATTAGTTTTCTGTTTAATGGAATTTTCGTTTTTGTTGTTACCCCTTTCTGCATGTCAACGTCCTACTTAAGTTTCAAGATGGCGGACAAAAGGAAATTCATGTTGTCGTGTTTTTGAACCGGGTCGGAAATCGAGTGAATGCGCTACCTTCTTTCGGTAATTTATGTCAACTTCTTTTTTCTTCCTCATATTGTTTGTGCTTCTTGTTGTTGAAATATTTAAAGATGGAAAAGATCATCGACCTGTATTGACATTAGATAGACTTGCTAAATGTATTTTTTTCTGTGAAACTTTAAAATTCTCGTTGTATTTAATTCAAAGGAAACATTTTTATTTCTCTCTGCAGTTCCTGTGTTTTCAAAACCATTTGTTTTCTTTAGTTAATATTTTTTTTTAGTTTTTAAAGTAATATCTTACGGTATGAAATGGGAGGGAAAGTGACAAAAGTAAGTTTCGGAGGGGGAGAGGGACACGTGATGAAAAGAAAGTCATTCATTGGTGATAAACTCGAATAAACTTGCAGGAACTTCAACGAACTCAAAATATAAACAACGCTATTGGTTATGAAAAGGGGTGATTTGAGGAATGTTGTTTACGAAGATGGTACGGTTACACGTTCGTCATATACTTTCGGCATAGAGTAAGGCATCACTTTAATACCATGCTCCCTCCCAATTAAACAACTTTTTCTGTTAGATTACAACAGTTTTATACTAAAAACTTCCTTTGAATTAATAGTAAATTACTTGCAATACTTGACATCATAATGTATAACAAGTTACTTTACATAACTAAAATCTTTAAGATCATTTAAAAAAAATAACTTTATAATCTAATTAAAATTTAAAACAAATTCAATTACTCATATAGAAATGAAAAACAAAATAAGTTATTTCAAGTGACCATTAGTTACCTAATCACTAAACAATCAAGGATATAAAATTACAGGAAACCCTTAATTGACATTTTTTAAAGGGTTACCAGCAGATAATGAATTTCTCGTTTTCTGTAATTTTTGTATACCTTACATTACTTAAAAAAATTAAAATTTGACATTTTTTGACCCGACAAATCAAAAGATATTTATAGAAGTTGAGAAAGTTCCAAAAGGTAGCTCAAATCGAACTGCTTATCTTCGCTACCTTGTGAATATGTGCAAATTAGTCACTGAAAAACACATATCAGAGCATATTTCTGAAAAAGTAGCAAAACGTACTTAACATTAATGCAAATTTATCATTTTATTCACATAACGGTAGTTGCCTCGTTTTCGGCCACGCTTGCTCCGCTACCTTTCACACAGTTTTATCTCCAAAACTGACAATTTTTGTGAGGTAAGAAAAATAATATGAGCTATATATCAAGAAGATTAATATTATGCTATTATATCAGAAAAGGCAATTTAGCTGCAGGTTACAAGCTTTAATTAAGATTGGACAAGCTGACTACAAGTAAATTTCTCTCCAAAAAACTCTTTTTCCAAATATCCATTTCCTTTACCTTTCCATCCCCAGTAACAACGCCCACAAAATCGACTGGACATCTTTCCCTCTGACAAATCTGTTGTAACAATGGTACATCCTTCTTCCTACACAACAATGCATCACTCTCTTGATACTCTGCACCCCATAACTCTAAAGTGTTGATTGTTGGATCACCAAGTTGGAATTTGTGAGTGTAGATTACTGCGCCCTCGGGTTCTACTAGTTCTTTCAGGACATTGCCTAAATGAGGAAGTGGGACAATGAAGCTATATATATTGCTTGGTAATCTATTTTTAATCTGACCTAACCTGTTAATAGCTATAAAATATAAATGGTTAACTTATTTGAAATATGAGATGTTAAATTTTAAAATTTATATTGTTTTTTGAGAGATTCTTCCTATTTTCAATATTAAACTATTAAAGAGCAGAGGTAAATATTCCTAATGATGGTTGGGAAAAACCATAAAACAAATTTGGTATTTCTATTAATTAATATTGATAACCTAAAGATTACAGGTTCATATTTTGATGTCAAATAGTCTCCATCATTCACATAACTCACTAGTAAATACAATGCAAAATATTTTATTACAATCATGGTACAAATACCAAAAAGGAATTTCAGATTTTAATACGCAAAGAATTACTATATAAAAATATAATATCCTAAAGTGATGTGTGCCATGAATCTCATGAAGGTCTTCTTTTGTTAAAAACTTTTGTTATAAAATACTGCACTAACACCTATTTTCTCGTGACATACAAATTACAAGAACAACAGATTTCAAATTTTATCTTTAGAATCGTGAAATATCAAAATTGAGATAATTTAAATTTACAGTAATTTCACAATAAGATAATCTAGCTTAACATTTGCACAAATAAATTGTAAATAAAATGTGTATAATTTCACTATTTAAATCACTTCACTCACCATTTCCTCCAGCTCCTTGATCATGAATACTGCAAATAGGATTCTGCGTTCCTAACTCAATACAAGCTCTAATAACTCTATTTAACTTCTGTTCCATCTCAGCATCCCCACGTTGTACTGCATTGAAGTCTAATTCCGCTTTGTTGTCACCTTGTACCTGTACGGAGCTAGCTGAACCGCCACCCACACCAATACGATAGATAGGGCCGCCGACTTTTACAAGTTGCATGCCTGGGGGAGAGAAGGGAGGTGGAATATTGCAGTTTTATATTGGTAGTATTGAAGAAAAATTTGAATTTCATAGTCAGAAGACACTAAATATTGATCATTTCGAGAGTACAGCGGGTAGTAGATGAAAACAAGAAATTTGTAATTCTGCTGTCAAGAGTGAGAGGTTATGTTTTATTTTATGTACTGATTGCTTTTATTTTGTTTTTAGTTTGGTAAGTTCAAATTAT
>JAQIWE010001608.1:0-15270 GCA_034698565.1 Campodea plusiochaeta
CGGGAATAATCTTTTCCAACACAGCTTAACGGTCTTTAGGGAAAACGAGTTCAATAGAGAACAAAGAAAGTAAAACGGCTTATGTGTGTTGGGAAAGATTATTCCCGCTGTGAAAATATACTCGTTTAAGATTAGGATACCGAATATATTACTGAGAATCTATTTAAATGCATAAGTTTCCTAAAAAATTCTGCAAAATTTCAAACAAATCATTTCCTATTTATTAAATGGAATTATTGAAAGTTTATAAAAAAAACAGCAGTATTCGTAAACGTCTACACGAATTTCTTTTTGTTACAGACCTTCCACTATCAGTCTAGCCTACTGATATTTCGTACTTATCCCCGAAGAAAGTGGTGATTACCATATTATTTTATTTCTCGTTCATCCAAACTCAATTCGTCAGAGGTCAACAACCTCATCGAAATTCCAATCAACATTCGAAACATTCCATACCATTTAACTTTTTCACTTTCCATCCGAACACTTTTAAAACAGCCCTCGTAATACCCTATTGCCCTTAATTTCGTCGTCGCTTTTTCCCTTCTTTTTCTTGTTCTTTTTTTCTTTAATCTCCGCTGTTACCAGGCGGGCATTTGTGGATTAGTCGTATTAGCATTTCCTGCTTCTTGAATGGGTGTCTCGAGACACACCAAACATCAGCGGCCATGATGGTTTTTAGAGAGGTGGAGGTGGGAGGAAAAAACGAAATGGAAAATACAAATTTGAACTCGGGAAGGTAACAGTCTCAACGAATGAAATGGGTATGTGGGTGTAAGTGGGTTGTGAAAATGGAAATGTATTTTAAGATCAGGTGTAATGCTGAAAAGTTGAATTCGTTCTGTAAAATTCCCTTCTAAGGATGTTACTGGAAACATAATTCATATTCAAGAAGGCTCTATACTCAGACAGTATACAGAATTATTCCGTAAATTTTCAAGTTTATTATAAACGTTTGAAAATGAGTTTACAATAAACTTGAAAATTTACGGAAAAATTCTGTATTACTGTCTGAGTATAAAGCCGTCTTGAATATGAATTATCAACAATCTTAGCAGGCTACGGACTTTCACGATTTCTTACTGGAAACATAATAATTATATTTATAAAATATTAAATATATTTATTATTAAAATTTATATTTTAATTTTTAATATATTATTAAATTTTTAATATATTATCAAAAAAATATTAAATAATATTAAATATATTTATAAAATATCAAAACTGGGACTGTGAAAACTGATCGAGTTTCTTTTTTGTAAAATGCAACTGTAAAACATGAAAATTAATATAATATTTCAAAGAGAAGACAAAGGGGACAATATACATCAATATTTTAAAATTAAAAATGGTTTAACCCCTAGCGATCAACACAACAGAGAAACACTCATGGAATGCGAAACGTCGAAAAAAAAATTATAAAAATAACAAATATTCAATCACCTGAATCATGAAAATTTCTCATCCCATAATTATTCATATTTAATTGTGAATTGATCCTAAATATTTTTAATATAAAATCTAATTTGTTTGATTAAAAACACAACGACTTTTAGGATACACAAGAAATGAAAAAAAGTAATCCAGTTCCTAAATAAACTTTCTCTTATTCTCATATTACATTATAGATACCCCCCTCCTGCCTCCACGTGTTTTAAATCTGTGGTGTGTAATATCCATCATAAGCAACTTTTTAACAACGAAAAGTGATTTTCATGCTGAGATGTATACCTCCAACTGATTTGAACATGAGGGAAGAAAACATACAGAATTGTAGCTAGGGTTGCCAGTAGACGTTCGGAAAACGGTCCAAATATTGTCGGGATTGTTGTGTGAAACTCTATTAAAAATAAAAGTTCTCTAAACTACTAAACTTCAACATCAGGATCAGATTTTATAGGAAATTCTCAGCCACTATTTCTTTATTTCCTCCAGATTATAATCCAATACGTCTCAATGTTTCGAACTTAGGTCTTACGAACTTATATAATTATTTGCTTCCATATACTATTTATTGCCATAATGATTCAATTATTAATGTGCTTAAGACGAAAAGAGGGCCGTGAGCCCTATTCTTAGTCACAATAAAGAATTATTATTGAATTTTGTAAAATTCGAAACCCGGGTCGGTAGAAAATAAATTATGAAAAGAACTCTAAGGCAGTTTTTATTTTACAATTATTATTATTATTATTATTATTGGTTCCTTTTCTAAAATGAAATCACGCTAAAATTCAAAGGGCTTATAAATACACTAAAACTTTGATATTACTTTTCTACTTCTGGATAAGAAAAATGTTATTAGGTCACACATCATAGTATTTTAGAAGTCAAGTATTTTTGTGTTCTAAAAATCGCTTTTAGTTTACAGCCGAATCAAACTTATACTTCTATGAAATAGCAGATTCGGCAATATTCCGAGATTTTAAATGGTTTTAAAATAGGATTGTTCACTAGAAGTTCAGGGAAAATAGCAGTTTATTGCAACTTCCATAGGTGCTAATAACCCAAGAACGGAAAAAAGTGATAGTACACGCACGTTTTTGACTTCTAAGATAGCTCTTCCTCCTATATTAAGGCATAAAACTTGGCTCAGTATAGACCCATTTTTATAATTTCCTAAATTTCTAGCAACCCTCGGTCTACATTCTTCCATTCACTTTCTAGTTCATCCTGCACCCACCAGGGGAGTTGATGCACGTCCATCAATTCATCCACGTGATACGTTACGTCAGAGATATACTACTTCCGGTTCATCACGAAACTTCCGGTAACGGAATGATGACGGATCCTCTCAGAAATGGCGGGGATTTCAACGGAACATGTTTAAGAGGGATAGCGAGAAAATGTCGACGAAAGGGAAAATTCAAGGAATTTTTCCATCAAAATATATTTTGTTCATTACTAAGTAGTTTCATTCAACGTGTCGAATTTACGAGCGTATTTCAGTATGTCATCTGAAAATTAAGGATTATTTGTTGAAAAATTGACCTAAGCGCCTAACTAATAAGAATAGTTTCGACACTCGTAAGTATAGCTCTAGGAAATTCTTCATTTTAAAAGAAAAAAAAATAGCATTTTTGGAAATGTTACTTCATCAATGACTAGCTCTAAGCCTCTATTGGCATACGAGTACATTGAAGGAAGTAAATAATTAATTAGTAACCTCCGCTGATTGTATAACTATAAAATAAACGAACTCATTTTATAAACAACTGAAACAGAACATAAAAAAACATCCCACAGTATAATTTACTATCTCAAAGTACTTTAGAAAAAATTCAAAGGGATGATTTGATAATATTAACGAAAGAAAACTACCAGCCTACATAATGTTCCTTCCAAGGTTACTGTCGACAAATAAATTATTGTAAATCAGTATTAAAGTTGAAAACCTATTTCTGTAGATCTGTACCTCCAAGCAGACGACAAATCAAAAACTATTATGAATAAAAGCTGTGAGTTTAATTTTCTAAAATGTAATTGAAATGTAATTTTTGCAAACTATTTTGTACATTACTAACACAAAACTATTCATGTAATAATATTTTAATTTTGAATTGTTGATTAGAATGTATATGCATATTTGTATTTAAATTTGTTTTCTGCTTAGATGTACAGAAAATATGGTTTCAACTCTAACACTCTACCGTTTAATGATTTACACGCCGTTGGAAAGATCTCGTCGAGACCTTTAAAACAATGTATATAACGACTACATTTCGTTGGTATGTTCGTGAATAAACGGCTTTGAAACCTCGGTGTGATTATTATAACACAATGGCGCCCTAAACATATGGCAGTGCACCGCGCCCTTCTAAGGCTGTGTTTCAAAGATTCTTTAAGAAATTCACAGCCAATTTAAAAAAAAAACGAATAAACAAATCTTCAACCCAGAACAAAATTCTACGCCAAAAATATTATCCAAACCACCTCTGGATATATCAAACCTACTCGCCACCCATCGTAACCCAGCACGTGTGTACAATTTGATCCACTGAAATCTGATAATGTCCTGTCATCCCGCAAGATGTCAGTTAAGCTCAAGTACTTCCATCATATATAACAGACGGGCGAACTCTACTGGCAGAATGGTGGAATCAAATTCCTACGTATTGTATAGGGGGATAGCTGTTGGGGGTAATTCGAGGATTTGCTGTGGTTTGTTGCAAGATTAGAAGAGATTAACAGGGGGTTTAAGTGTTATGTGTTGTTTATTTTGCGATGTTTCGGAACAATGGTAATTTTAAAAATGTAGAAAAATGACATGGTATACTATAATTCTGTCATTTTAAAAATACATGATTAAGTTAGTAATCTTAGTCTGATAATTGATAAGTAACATTTTTTTGTGTTCCACACTTCCAATAACTTCCGAAACACAATGTTTAAATAAAGATTCTTATAATGAAAATATTTTAGGCTTCCTGAGTCCTTTTAAACATCAATCTACAATTTAAAAAAATATGAGACAATACATTATGATACACCATGTAGCATGATGGTGGACAAGCAGAGGGCGACGTAGATCAAAAGAGAAAAATGGTAGTTATTTTCCTCCCTTTGACTTACACATCGTAATATTTTTATGAAATATATAGATTTTCGGAGATTCAGTGGCTTTTCTTGATAATAATTCATCTTGAAAATATGGATTAGACCTCTTCAAAACAATAAAATACTGGATTGACGTTTCGTTTGCTATATTATCATACAAACATTTTTTTTTTTTGAAAATGTTTGTATGATAATATAGTAAACGAAACGTCAATCCAGTATTTTATTGTGTTTTGAAATGGTCTAATCCATATTTTCAAGATGAATTATTATTTTTATGAAATGTCGAAATCTAACTGTCCATCAGCCCCCATAAATATGAAACAAATAATAAAGGCTACACAGTAAATGCAAATGAGTACAAAATGAGAAATATTTATAAGTTCATTGTCGTTTACAACTTAAATAATCTACCTACCTCAAAACTGAGTTACCCGACAAAACTTCACCTATTCCACCCCTGTCCCCATTACCCGCCCCCCCCCCTTCCGTAAACTTCAAGTCCAATGCTACTTCGTCCATCGGGTACAAGCAATGTTATACCTTTTATACCCAAACTTTGTTCCATTCTTTCCGGGAAATTAAGCCAACACTAGTGCCACCTATCCGCAGCTTAATACCAACTCTAGTCGGTAAAGGGGAGGGATGGGGTTGTCAATGGTCAGGTTTTGGAGGTCAGGTTATGTCAAGGACTTTCGAGCTGCTGAAGACAGCTATTCCCGTTTCCCGCAGTACGAAAGTACTTTTACATATCTAGCTGATGCGCGAGTAAAATCCTAGAGGCGAGATCGCATACTAATACCTCATATGGCTTGTTTTCCGTGGTTATAACTTGTAATCTCGTCACCAGATGGCTAAAAGACTCGCGCCAGCTTTCAAGGTCACAAAAAGTAAAGGGTCGTTTTTAAGCACCATTGGTGGGAATACCTGTCTTCACCTCGCTGGTCCTTGGGTTAAGTTACTCTAATCTCAGGTTCGTATACAGTAACTTCCAGATTTTCATACTTCAGGATCTGAACTCTCTCCTAGAACGATGTTCACAATCTTTAATGTAACATCTGAATATTATTCTGAAAGTTTTATTGTTTCCATAATCCAAATTCAAATTCAAAATTCTTTATTTGAGTGTCAAAAAAGTCAACGTTACAAAACATTGTTCTTCCCTCCAAGACACATTAAAATAACAATCCATATAATTTAAAGATAAAACTAGACAATAAAACAATAACAATAGTGTTGTAATAGAAAAAAAATAACAATATAAAAATAATAAAAATCTGCAGCTTTAAATAATAATTAAAACATTCCAACAACGAAAAATTAAATTAAAATGGCAACTCAATTTCCTTCATAATCTGCTATTCATCAATTGTTAATTCCTATTAAGATCTTCAGGGCAACTTTTATTTAGGAAACTAGGATAATTGATGACTTGTAGTCTATACCGATTGTACTGTAAAAGTCGCATTGTGTTTGACATTTCAAGAAGACTTCAGACAAATGTTTAGTGCGCGAAGGCACGAACTGGCTAATCTTCATTGTATTGTCTGGAGATAATTTCTGCGATCGAATAATTTCCAACATTACTCGTTAGTAAACTTTGAAAGAACTTTCTAATGATAAATACAGTAATGATAAGTGCATGAATTTAAATGCCCCATGAGCCCTTGTTATACTATGACATTTCAATTTTTTAGCAACAAACTAATGAGTTTCCATGACACGAAACGTTGTTAGACTTTTAACTGATCTTATGACATTATTCTACCCTGTTTTCGCAAATAATATTGGCAAGAAATCAATTCATGACATTTTGACAGCTAGAACCTACAGATCTAATAAATAATTATTATTTTCACACAACTCTCAAGTAAAAAATAATCTATATAATACAGAAACTTGTAAATTGTCCCCCAGAACAGTTTTCCTGCTGAGATTCTGTCCACCCTCCACCCTCACTTAATGAGTACCACCATCCTGTAGGGGGAGAATGTTGTCCACCTGTTCAACACGTTTTCTTTCAGGAGTTTGTTATTGCTTCTTCTTTCCCCCGCTAGGAGTTTCCTCTACTGTTACAGCATCCAGTGTGTTTTATGTACCACTCATCAAATAATTACTTGCAATGGTATAGCTAAGGAAGTTGGACTTTTGCTGGTGGGTTGAGTTTTTTTTTAAAGAATTTTGAGTATTCGAAGAAGGGATTTTTGCAAATAGATATTTTTAGTTACGCTAAGTTATTGACTTATCGGTATCAGATTATAAATTTTAATTTGAAGACTATAATATTTTGTAAGTCTGATTTGAAAATCCAATATTGTCATTTTAAAATCACATCAATTAAACCTTTATTTTTTTCAGCGGGGAGCCGCAATTTCCAACACACATATCCCGTTTTACTTTCTTTGTCCTCTATTGCACTAGCTTCCCCTAAAAACCGATAAGCTGTGTTGGAAAAGATGGGTTCCCGCTGGAAAAAAATACTGCTTTAAGGAGCTGTTGAAAAAAAAACTCAGGAGATTTAAATTGAATCACGGAATATGTTCTGGTTACTATTAAATACGTTAACGATTCACAAAACGTGGAGTTGTCAGACAAAAACTAAAGAGCAACAAAATCATAAGACTAACATTTTCACATAGCCTTGTTTATAATTTACGATTGATTAATTGATTAATTTAATTTTATAGGTGGTGATTTTTTTTTTTTTTTTTTTTTTTTTTTTTTCAATTTTTAAGCTACGTAATCATTTTTAAGCTAGCTATCATAACTATCAAACATTAGTTAAAATTGTAATTTGTATTGAAACATGGCTAAACTGAAGCCATAAACTTTTCCATAAACGTAAGTCAATCAACTTATTTTTAATGCTTCGTATAATTGTTGTTGTATTCTGTATTTCAATAATAAGTAACGATTTCAGAGTAGTGGGAGGACGTACCGAAAACATCCATTAATTTCTAGATAATATATAGTTCTTCAAACTAAAGAAAACATGATTAATAAAATTTAGACAAAACAAAAGAAACTTTAAAACCGCATTTATACATAATCCCCAACATTAACAATAACCTAAAAAGTCTGACAACATGTTAATATCTAATTTCCCAAGAGTCTCTTAGTAGTGCTAAAGCCAGTAACATTGAATCTCATCTCACCCTATCGTTTTGTGGTCCAACCGCATGAGGACAGCACTGTACGGAGGCTTGATTGCATGGAGGAAACTTTCGCCCCTTTACGAAAATTCAACGGAACCACTGAATGGGCTAGGATGGATGTTTTGTACGGGAATTTTAAGATGTTGGATTTAATTTGAAAAAATTATAGCGGCGTTTTTCGTTTCCGTAATTTATTATGAGACTCTTGCAAAGCTTTATATTTTTAGGTAATTATCTAAAATTAATATTCATTTTCGTATTTTTCTAAATTCAATTCAAGTTTATAGTCTGATTGTACTAAAGGATATTTTCTCATTGAGTAAAAGTTAGTTCCAAAAACTTGAAAATGAACGAGTTTTTGTCACCGTTGTTTGATATCTGAATTCTAAAATTCATATTAAAAATGTACAAAATCAGCCAGTCAAGAGAAACATTTTAAATAACCTATAAAATCAGAGTTTCTTTTGACGTTCATTTATCTACAAATTTGTTCTAAAATTGGATCGAGTTCCTACTTTAATAAGATCTGGGATGTAATCATGTAAAATCACTCTGCACATCAATAAACTGTACTTTTTTATTAATGGAATACATATAGGCCTAGGCCTGAATATTCATAATATTATAATGTGAGAATAATTAGTAATATAATGAAACTTCAACAGAATGCTACTAAAGGTCTTGAAGCAGTGGTGTCGTCAGAGGGGTGGCCAGTGGGGACAGGTCCCCCCCGTCGGAAGTACTTGGCACCCCTGTCGGACGAGAATTCTATTTCGTCGGAAAAATGAAAAAAAAAAAGTAAAAAAAAAGTAATAATTCTCATAAAATATAGCTAAATTTAAATATGCAAAAATATTTCAAAATATAGCTAGTTTTAGGCCTACTGAATTTTTTGGTTTAAATCTGCAAAAATGTATAAAAATAAGCGATTTTACAAATGAAAAACACCAAAATTCGCGTTCGGTCTTCGCCCTCGCATTACCTTTTTCTTACAGTTTCACCATTGTCCTCCTGGCAAAAGTTGAAATGATACCCTTGACAGTGACATAATATCGACAACTTGAAAAAATTTGTTACGTACAATCATAAAATAGTATGGACCCCCTGTCGGAAAGGATGGTCCACCTGTCGGTTGAACCTCTGGCGCCACCACTGTTTTGAAAACTATCTAATTATGCACATCCCAATAATTAATCTGAAACTCTGAACACTGAAATCTGAAACTCTGAACTCTGAAACTTTCCAAATCTACTTTTCTCCAAAAAACACGACAAAAATCTGACCTTTTCCTTAAAAATCCTCCCCCCACTTAAGAAAACCATATCACCCATTGGTATTTTTATGAGGGTAATTTCGCACGATTAATATTCAAGATATATTTTTATTTACGTGCCAGAAGAAAGTACACTCTTCAGGAAAAGCACATAAAGTCGAGAAATATTATTTTTCATCTAAGAAACCAAAACACGAACTATTTTGAAAGCATAATCATAACGTAAATTTATGTTCATAGAAACTGATACAGTGGTTATGATAAATATGTAGTGTGAGGGTGCACGCTATGTTTTATGTTCAAACTGAGGGGGGTGGGGGTGAAAACACGCGATAAAGGGGGGTAATTAACCTTGACAGGCGTAATAATACTCTTCGTTCTTTCACGAATTATTTACTTTATTATTTTGTTGCTGATAACAAAGTGCTATTGTATTTCCAATTTTTGTAGCTTTTATACGTAATGCGCACTTTAAATCAATTCACGAACTCAGGAAAATGTTTATAGAATGTGAGTTCATGGGTGTTTTACAGAAATGTTCAAATTTATTGTTAAAATCGTGCAATAGTTACACTTAGTGTCACATCTAGAGCGTTTTAGAAGGGCGCAGCGTCCTGCCCTACCTCTTGGGTGCCCGGCCCTACTTTTAGGACGCCATTGTGCTATAATAATCACACTCAGATTTTTCAAATACTATCGTTATATACATCGTTTTAAAGGTCTCGATGAGATCATTCCAATGGCCTGTAAATCTTTTAAATCGGTCTAAAATTGAGGAAGAAATGTTAAAAAATGCCAGTGAAACATTTATAGGATTACGATCATTTTACGTGTCCTGGCAATTTATTAAATTACGTAATAATGTGCCCACTTTAACCTGAATGCACCCTGCCCTTGAAAAATTCTAGATGAAACACTAGTTACACTATGACAATAATAGGCTAGACCGTGAAAAAAGGTCTTCCAAGACTTAACTTCGAATTTATAACTAAATATTTTTCAGAATCCAAATGCAGTGATTATAATTATAATAATTATAATTAAATATTATAATTATAATACGTCTATGAGTTACAAAATACGAAAGAGGTTAGCATCAATTAAATGACCAGAGAAATACGAGCTACGAAAAATCAATAATAATCGATTTATTTTTCATGAAATTACAGATTCACTAAAAGTAAAATCTACCATGTTGATACTCTGGAGGACAAATTTACGACAACTTCTTTTAGAACCATAAAATGTGAGTCACACATGTTATATATATACTTAAAATCCTCAATCTTTCAGGGTTATAAAATGTTTAATTAATCTTCGGAATGGTCCCATCTGGTCTTTTTCTTTCGTCTTTTGTTTTTCCTGAGACAACCCTCAATATCTTTTCAGCTTCCAGTATAAGTATGATAATAGCTATTCCCACAACTTGTAATGGCCAATTCGGATTCCTAGAACAGAGTTGCCAAAGTTTGGAGAATTTGTTACATGTAACTGGTGGTTCTGAAACTAGCCTATCTATTCTTCATAATTATTATTAATCCAGCGAGAAATCAATAAAATGGATGAAAACTTTAGTTGTTATTATGAAAATTAACATAAATAAGAAATAATAATTATGGTGCAAAATATTCATCAGCAATATCATTAATTTATTTTAAAGCTGCTTCGTCATCTTTCAAAAATCAAATTACTGAAATAAAAATTATTAAAATTTACCGTTAAACTTCAAGAATGCCATCATCAAGTTCGAAGTCAACCCAACTGCTGACCACTCATATTAATTTATCCACTGAATTACTCCTCAAGATTGAAGAAGCAGAAAAGAAAGAAAAGTTTATTTGGACAAATGGACCAAAATGATGAAGAAAGCTGGAGAATTATTATACGACGAACCAACCAAAGAGATGAGGAGAAAATACAATAGGCCTACAACATATAAATCTGCGTGTGTAGGAAGAAACTACTTGATGAGTTGCAAAGAAGAAAGGGAAGAGATGAGAAGAACTTTAAATTTGCATATTTGTAGTCGAGGTGTCTAAAAGTAATTTATTAAGGCCTATTATTGTTGTGATGTTGTAACACTATTCACTAAGACAAAATGATCTTAACTTGTGTATTGTTCCCTTCCAAAGTAACACAAGAATGTAGAGAAAATAGTCTTGATAGGACACTAAATTATAGTAAGAAAATTTCCATACATATATTGAACTAGGTTCTGTCGGAAACCTCTTCATCAAAAACTGACCACAGGACTACCCTAGTGGAACTGCTGTCCTCCTGGGTCTCATTTCCTTTCAATTTCGACACGTTCTTTAAGAAAAGCATTGGATATTAAGATGACGTAAGCACGTTCAAAATGATCCGAGCAATCACTTTCAAATACACATAAAAATACGGAACGACATGACGACGAGGACGCCTCTTCTCTCTCTATGTTACTTTTAATGAAATTGGTAACGTCTTACAGTTTCAACTTTTTGCAGTTTAATTTAATGGCAGGGTTAAATTGCTGGTTAAATGGGGTGATTGAATATATTGGGGTGAGAAAGGGGAGGAAAGGGTTGTGTCCGAAATATTGACGAGCGAAATTCGTTTTTTTTATTCCAAACTTTTATAATTTTTCCTATTATAAAAATACAGTTTTTTTTATTAGGCCTAGATAAATCTGCGTCATTTATAAAATAATCTTTTCAGTGAAATTATACTGATATTTTGAAGTACTAGGATTATATATAAAATTACCATTTAATTTGTTACTAAAATAACTAACTAAATGAGTTCTAAAAATTAGCCACATAGGTTATATCCTTTGGTAAATATTATTGTTATCATCATTATTATTGCTGGCATGGTAGCCTAAAATATTTAAGAGAATAAGGACCTCTGTTGAACTTTAAAATTATAAAAATACTTTTAAAAACGTGTACTTTATAATCGTTTTAAATATAAACGAATATTTTTTTACAGTGGAACTTTTTTCTAATCTATTTTATAAAGTACCTGACCTATCATAGGTATTTTTAATTTTTATATATTGGGCCTATGGCAACTAACTAATTTTGTAGATGAGTAATTTCTTAATCCTAAGTCAACATTTCTATTTCGCTTTCTTTCGACTGTAATAATGAGAATCATTAGTAACAATATAATATCACAGTCGACAAATTAGAACAAATATCACTGTTATTATTAGGATAATGTTCATTGTTCATGCTACCCATAGACATTAGATTAAGACATTAGTACACTGAAGCAATCATATATCATAATTATCAGCAGCGTAGCAAATCAGAAATAATATCTGTGAATTATTGCAAACGATGTTGACGTGCAAAATTCTCATAAGTTAGGAAATTCCAAAAAGGTTACTGTAATATTAAACGACGAAAGGTTATTTAAATCCATAAAAATGATAAATATTTTGAAGCATTTCATATTTTAAGAAGATAAAAAAAAGCGTTCGGTAAATCTTTCTGTAATTTATTTTACGACTAAGAAAAACTTAGAAATAACATTTCACTGAGCGAAAAAAAACTACATTTTATGTGTTAGCCTCCAAAGGTCAGATGTTTATAATTCACTTATCATCGTATAGTTCAGAACACAGCTAACTTTTAGGTTATTGTTCATAAAATACATTTATTTACGGTACCGGTACATCAACATTTTACATTAATGATGATGTTTTTATTCCCACTCAAATACCAATTTCTAAACTTTTTTTAAACCATCAGTTCACTGTCTCTCACTTCTGAAACTTACACAGCTTTCTAACGTTGTTTGCTCTTTTAAAGGGTTACCTGCAGATAATGAATTTCTCGTTTTCTGTAATTTTCTTGTACCTTACATTAGTAAATAAATATTTATAAAGTTTTACATTTTTTGACCCAACGTATCAAAAGATATTTCCATTTATAAAAGTTGATATAAGTTCTACAAGGTAGCACAAATCGAACTTTTTATCCTCGCTACCTTGCGAATATATGCAAATTAGTCACTGAAAAATACATATCAGAGCATATCAATGCAGAGGTAGCAAAACTGAATTAACAATAATGCAAATTAATCATTTTATTCACATAACAGTAGTTGTCTCGTTTTCAGCCACGCTTGCTCCGCTACCTTACAGCTTGTTTTACCGCATTTTCTAAGGTGAATATCTCCAAAACCGTTGATTTTTGTGCTAAAGGTAAGAAAAATAATATGACTTATTTATATCATGAAGACTAATATTATGTTATAATATCAGAAAAGTAAATTTAGCTGCAAGTAACCCTTTAAAACTTCTGATGTATGCCCTATAAGATTATTGTTGAGCCCCTTCCATTGATAATAATTATATATAATACTGTAGACTATATTTGAGTAACTTTCTAATGATTTTATTTTCATTCTAAAGAAAATCTTATGAAATCCCGCCCCTTGCATCCTACCGCCACTTGTTCCTGATGTCGCTGCAGTCTAATGAGTATTTGTCGTGAGTGTTTGGAAGTGAAAATAAATCGAAACAATGAAATAATGGATGAATATCCAAGTAGGAGGGTGGCGTGGAAAACGTAATTAACCAATAGGAAAGTCCGAGTGGATAAATATTCTCAACTGTAGAGATTTAAAGATTTTTGTTTTCATAAAGAAGGTTTTTGAGATTATTTAAAAAGGCTGCGTTTATAGTATTTCCAAAATCTTACGGATTCAAATTGATTAACCCATCAAGGGTGTTTCTGACATTCCAACAATTGATAATCCTTTGTTGACTTTCTTTTTTCTTTGACAAGCCTGCGAATTGTACGTACAGAAAATACATAATTTGAACAACCCAAACAAGTGGTCAACAATGGGTGTCAAAATAGTTTGAAGATATAACCATTTTAGGCCCGTAAAATATTGGAAGGACTATACATTCTCCCATCTTGTAACCTACGCAAAATATTCTCCATTTTCAATCCCTGCAACCCTCAACCTTTGTAACCGTGTCTCATCCTTACACTATCCCACGGGTATCCATACCTTGCTGTACATTTTGTATTAAATGAATTCCCGTCCATCAGGCGGTAACCGAACCGGTAAACCCGCTGACGAAGCAGCTGGCAGCCCGCAACAGCCCGACAAGAAAAGAAGTCTTTTCACTTAAGATCCTCCAACGCTCTGGATCGCTGAGGATTAGGTCAGAGGGTGAGCAGAGTGTCGAGTTTGGTTAAAAAGTAGAGAATATTGGAATTTTCAAAGTTTCAAAGGTCACTGAACATAGATTTTTTTATTAACAGAAATGTGAGATCAAAATGTTTCTGTTTGACTGTTTCTGAACTGTGTAGGATATAGTTGCTTGCTATATTCAAAAGGTACAATGTTCAAATGGCAAAAATTAATCAATAAATTTAAAAGTAAGACTTTAAAAATAATTTTTAAAGTAGTCTAACATTTGGTTTGGAAGAGAAGCTCTTGAACTGCACTATGACCTACCCTTTAAACTTTCAGAATTTGTAAAAATATTGTAAGGTCACTGTTGGCATCGTGGAATGTAAAAATTCGCCAATTGCGCGAAAAGCGAACCTGGTGGTTGAACTACATCCAAAATGGAGGACTTGGGGTATATGGGGTATAGAATGTACGTGAAATTTATATAGGAAAAATCACTTTGTAAATAAAAAGACAACCTTCCTTGACCATAATGCTACAAATTTTGAATGAAATATGTTCTATAAATAGCTAAGTATCTTATTAACTTGAAAAAATAAACCCAGGGAAATAATTCTGGACTTCCGAAATCGGAAAATAAGTGTTATTTCCTATATTTCACGTACATTCTGTACCCCAAGTCCTCCATCTTGGATGTACCGGTAGTTCAAACACCAGGATCGCTTTTCGCGCAATTGGCGAACTGATTTTTTTTTTATTTGCTGAAGTTCTTCAATGCTATTAAAAGTATTCTAATGAGAATGAGCATTGAAAACAATCTAATCCTGTTATTCACACTATTGTATAACCTGAATAAAAAATATCTTAAATCAGAGGGTTTCATTTGCAGGCTCTGGTCAAGAAAATTTAAAAAAATATATTATGAAAGTTTTAATATCAGATTTCCTGAAGAAATAAAAGACTGGAAAATCTTCCAATATAGGCCCATTAGCACTTAAAACCAAAAGTCTTAGAAGTTATATAATTATTTAACTGGTTTAATACAATTGTACCATAAACGGGTGAATTTCCTTCGCCTCTCTAGGAAATAAAAATATACTAAAATATTTCTTATCCCTTCACAACTGCTAATTTTTGTAAGTCCCG
>JAQIWE010001609.1:0-15268 GCA_034698565.1 Campodea plusiochaeta
TTATTCGGGGGTATCTGCGGAAGTACATCCCCATAGGGCGTTCTTCCGCACGTACCCCCAAAAACGGGGGTATCTGCAGAAGTGCATCCTTAGATTTCGATATTTTACTTCAATATCTTACTGTTAATTCAAAGGAAATTTAGGCAACAAATCTTACAATATTAATTAAAATCCATATTAATATTAATTGAATCCTTTGATATTTCAATTAACATTGTAAGATTTGTTGCCTAACAGAATTTATTGACAAAGACAATTTAAATGATCCATAACATTTTGCAAAATTCAAATATGGTATCAACACCTAAGCAGTAAACACCAATAAATTTCATTGTGTAACAATGCGATTTGATAATTTATTTGTTTTGAAAAAGGAGTAGGCCTTTTTAATGGGAAAATTCTTTGTTATATCTTCATTATTAATCATATTTTCTTCTGTCTTGTTAGGTGGTGTTCCTGATTTGAAGATGACTGCTGGTAAATACAGTCAAAACTTCCAAGGCTGTATTCGTAATGTAGTAATACAACATTCAGGAGTTATTAATTTATATCAAAACTCTCTAGCAACTGTCAACGTACAGGAGTGTTCAAGGTAATGTTATATATGTGGAAATGAACAATTGTTTTCAAGTGTAGATGTTTGGAAAACTATATTACTAAATTAGGAAATCTTAATCGGATGAATTATCAAATTAGAGGAGAAAGGATTCTACATTTGGGTGTTTATACTGTTTAAATACCTTCCTATAATATTCAGAGTAAATTTTAAATGTGTAATGACCAAGTGACTTGATTTTATATGTGTTTTTACACTGTTACAATAGAATTGAGAAGTTGTTAATAATCAACTGGTTTATTCTTTAATTTTGAAATAATATAAGAAATAATTATTTAAATAAGCATGACTTTACGAACATGTAATTTACATGTTATAAAGTCAATCCAATATAAATTTATCATTTGTATAATAAACCTATATAAAGTTACAGCCAATGGCTTAACTGATATTCTATGCTCTACTAATATTTCTTGATACTGTATTTTAACACGTTTTCTCCTTACTTCCTATGCTGTCAGTCACCATTGGACTCCTGATTCCCTTATCCTAACCAATAGAAACCTTACTTCCAGACGAGGTACAGATTCAACAATACATATTTTCTCCATACAATCAAATACTAATACTATATATCCATCCCTCCTATTCACCTTTCTTATAACATTAGCCTTACTAACATAAGAGGCAAGTACAAACACTCGATTTTATTGTTGCAATTTTGTATTCCAAAATCTCTGCTTTTCTATAAATTGTCATTTTCTGATAATGCCCCACTTGGCGATTAAAAACTTGTTTCTTGAAATAGATTTAAAAACTTTCTTACAAAGAACTTCCTTTTATAATATTCTGTTGAGAAAAAAAATCCTAAACAAAATATAAAAGAAGAAAAATGTATTTGAATAGTCTAAGCTCAATGATCTCTGGAACATCTGCAGTACAGTACCTTAGAAAGTTTTTTTTATGTCTTTCATTACTTCATATTCAATGACTACTGAAGAATGTTTGAATAAAAAAATTGTGCACCACTATCCTTTTAAAATTACAATCTCTCAGTAAGATGCAGGCCGTAATGATATTATTAGGTTGTCGCCACTATGGTTATACAGGTGCAAACGAATTCTTAAAGTGCTTCCATGTAAAGATTTACTCAGTGACTGTTAATGCAGAAAACGTAACGAAAATGAAAAAAAAAAAAAATGAATGAAAATGACTTGGAAATTTGATTAATTATGCATTAGTCAAAGAAAATGTTAAATATTATTTGATGTTTTACTGGTATCAGAAAGTGTTGTACTTTTTACTACTGCATTAGAATAATATTTTATTGTCATTCTGTTAATCTATTTTATTTTCCCTTTAGTACATTCTCTGAAGAAGATGAAGAATTTAACAACTTAGAAGGAAGATACAATCCACATTAAAACCACGCTGCATTCATCACATTATCAACAAGTCAATATCAATGTGTTCAATGCCCAATATAAACTACAATGTGCTACGATATGCCAAAACAATTCAAAACAAATATATTTTGTGCCATTCATTCGTCCCTAAGAGTGATCCAAACTGCCATCGTTACAAAAGACTGTTCATTATTATTACTATAGTTATACAAATTCAGTTTTAGTTTATGTGCTGACAAAAGAAATCCTAGGATGTTAATTTGTTATCTAATTATTGAAAATGAGCAGTTTCTCTAATCGAGTGAAAAAGTAATAAGTGTCAGTGCCTTGTTTCTATGTGCAGTCAAAACTTCACAGAAACATTGTGAAAATCGACAATTTGTGTCATTTATTTTTTTCCTGATGTTGTGCCAATATTGTTGAATGAACAATTTTTTTTCCTTTACTTTTTAACTGCCATATTGTTACTGCCAATTCTGTTTATTAAGTCAAATAATCCTCAATGAATATTATCTAGTGAGTCCTTTAGAAAGAGGTTGTGGCATACTTCAGTGCTATAGTCACAAATATATCATAGCGTTACAAATCGTATAATTACTTGCACTGAAGTAGCTACCATACCTCTTTAAATCTCATTTGAAATACCTCATTATTACCATAATACTTCTACCATAATGATAATAGGTGCTTTTATTTTTATGTACAGCCAAGACAATAATACCTCACTTCATTTAATGTTAATGGTTGAATTTGTTTCTTACTTTTTACCGTTTCATGTTTGCATTGTTTTTGTAAACCACTAAATGAAATATAATTTGTGAATGATTGCAGTAAAAAGTATGAAATAATCTAATAATCAGCCTATAGTGTACACTTTTTCAGATTTGATACTGTTAATGAGCTGTTGTAAATGTAATAATAATAAAAAAACATATCTGTAATTTTTATGCTACTATACTGTAGGGAATGTGATAACTTCTTCCAATGACTGCTTTGTGCAAAATTATCTTTTTCTTGCAGCTGATTATATACTGTAATAGCAAATGGTGCTATGAATTTGTAGTCCTTTTGGGGGTTTGGGACAATTCATGCCAAATTCTTTTCTAGTTTTAGTCATTCCATGTCCAATCGCAATTGATCAAAACCTCCTCTTGTTATTAAATCCTTCTTTAAAATATACCAGTTTTTCGTGACAAGCAACTTGTTTTTTATTTCTTGGAATGCATTTGTATAAAATAAATAACAGTTGTTAAATGTGAGCAAAATAGCACACAATTGGAAAACAGGAACGTGTCAACAAATCATTCGCTGTCCTATCACATCCATAATAATTTATAAGTAAAACAATACAATCTTTGAGAAAGAATCAGTTTTTTAAAAAAGAACATGTTCCAAAATTGTTTCCTAATATTAAATAATAATTAAATCCATGTACAAATATTTGTTTTGTAAGTGTTTTATTAAATGTAGCGTAAAAGTTAATGCATTGTGGCAGTGGCTGCTGTCTTGCTGTCTTTTTCATACACAAACTTCCTGCTAGGGGGTCTATTAAGTTGAGGACTTGCTTTTCCTATGCGGCCACTAAACGTAGAAGAGAAGTTGACAGGTTTTCCCAATGGTTGAGTTTGTTTTACTCCTGATTCATATTTTGGTCGATCAAACCAACTACAGGGAAGATAGAAAGAGATTGTTTTATTTATGAACTTCACAAACATGCAGTTTCAACATTCACAAGTTTTTTTTAAAGCTTTCACACAACCATATTATGCAAATCATAGTTACTGCATTTACATGCATGCAAAGTTAGTAAGTTATAACAATGCAAGCAATGAGAAATACCCAATTACATAAAAATCATTAAAAACACTTATTGGGATTTAATTATACATGAAATTAAAGCAGAAACTACAGCCTTCGTGAAATTAAAACAGCAATAAAGTTGATTGCATGCTTAAGCCACAATATGAAAAAAAAGTTTTGTAAAGAAACATAAAACATCTCCATATGGTTAGTGATAAACTGCTAATACAAATATACTAACAAGTTACTGCAAATTGTTGGAAAATAAGGAATAGTAAGTGCTCATCATGCATAAATTTTTAACATTCTATAGAAACATGGGTGAACATCCATTTCACAGACATAAAAGAATATATTTTCAATGCCATGAGAAGAAATATAGCCTAAATAAAATTTTGCAGTTTTTAATGTAGGCTAGTTTTTTTTTAAACTTGAGTGCAAGCAAGTTTATAAATTGAGTTCTTTGTAATTTAAAACTAAGAACTGTGGAAAATACTCTGATTAATAAGTGGTAAGTTATAACCAGAAATTTTAGAAAAAAAAAGAAAGATTGTAATGTATAGGCTTCACAGGCATATGGCCATAAAATTTATTGTACAATTTTGATGAAAGCTCTAAAAAATTCTATAAGTAAGATGAACAGACCACACAAAATAACCATCTCCGAAAGCACATGCAGTAATGAAATTCAATTTCCCCACACTTCAAAAGTAAGCAACCTTCCACCCCATGCACTTACAATGTACCTGCCTCTGGTGGTTTCTCTTCTCCTCCTACAACTGCATTCCCTTCCATACCCTCGATCGTCGGACATGCAAGCGACTATATACGGAAATAATTAACAGATTAGAAAACATAATATAATCTTATGGTAATTAATTATGATAAAAGAAATGGTTAAAATAGAGAACACTGCACAATTTCAAAAGTTCAGATCAAAAAACAAACATTTAGAATGAAGATGGAAAAGTAGTTCAATAGAAAAGGAAATGCAAGAGAATGTTAATAAGTATACCGATACAATAAAATGGTATAAAATTCAAATATAAATCGTCATTTTTATGGTTAAGTTATCACACTGATTTTTTTATTAATTTCAACTTAGAAGATTTTATTGCAAGTGGTATCAGAATTGAGAAGATGAAACAAGATTTTCAGATTAATGTTACAATCCAAACTATTGTATATAATAACAAGTTCTAAAGTTTAATATTCAATTACTGTAAAATTATTTTTTTGATGATGTTAGATGGCTGTAAATACACAGAGAAATGTAGATTATAGAAAAATGAAACTTAATTTTTTTCTTGTAGACTGCTAGGAGAAAATAGTTGTAGAAAATAGAGTTATAAATGTGTTTACAACAAAAACACAATAATTGTTTTCTGAAATGGTTAGTTACAGATGAAAAACAGTTAAATAAAAAAGTGCAGAACCATCATCCTCATAACCTCCAAACCTGTAAGTGCAGTAAAAGTATGGCTCAAAAAACAGCCTGTAATGTAACACATGAATACCACAGACTGTGATGATGCTAAAAAACACTATTATCAACACACACAATAAATTCTACTCAATCTATAATAATAAGAACTATCTACAATATGATGCTATTACACAGTCACCATGCATCCACCAAGAAGAAAGACTAATAATAATTCACTGATTATAAATACAAAACTACACTAAAAGGTTTTTACCTTCGTTGTATCATGACTGAGGATGCTACCCACGTCAAAGGGGAGGTAGAGAGAGAGGGGGGTGGGTACAAAAAAAGAAAAGTACAAGAATTTGTAAGACACTATTTCACTTATACTTTCCCCGCTACATATCAACTGCCACTAAATAATAATCAGTTCATATCTAGATAACAACTTAAACTCTAGTCCTGTTTGATTTTTTCCCCCTAGTTTTTTTTTTTTTTTTTACAAGCCAATAGACTGACTACGCTGGAGATATTAAACACTCATTGAATTCTACTTCAAAGGGGTTTTGGGGTGATTCAACAATTATTGGAGAATTATTCAATTTCAAATATGCATTCGACTACCAATGGTAACATTTGGGAATTATCAAACGTGCTTGGAAATGGTAAATTTATCTAGCAGAGTTAGTTATTGTGTTGCTGGTAATGTAAAATATTTTTGTTAAGTTTATAGTAATTAATGCCTCTTACATGGAATGGTCTGAAATTTACAGGAAGTTTGGAATTTGAGTTTGGTATATGGAACAAAATTTTAGAATCTTATAATGCAATGCATATCGCCATATTACATGTTCATGCTAGAGCACAAGCTTCTTTCCAGATTCAGAAAAATAAACTGGAAATTTAACATTATTATGGATATAATATGCCAGTACTGTAAGTAATAGGCGCTGACCTATTCCGAGTAATGAAAAAACAAATAGGTCTACCATACAATGAAAATCAACTTAAATGTAAAAAAGTTACTCCCACACCCAAACTACCCAAAAAACTTGTTCAAAAAATAACCAGCAATGAAAAAAAAAATAGATCTACAATCATTTAAGTTTTACAACTTGACAAAAATCAAAACTGATGGTTTAAAAACAACAAAAACTACAATTATATTCCACAAATAACCAATTCTGCTTTTCTTTCACAATCAATTGATAATTCCATCACTAACTTTTTGACAAAGGGGTGATAAAGGTGAGGGATAAATAAATTGAAAACATTTTTGAACTGTCCTATGAACAATTAAAAAACTTCCTCTCTAAATATATATTTCTTTTCAAATTTTCTATGGGGTAGAGAATTTCTTCGAAAAGGGGACAAGAATAAAACGTTGCTATGACAAACAAGTGAGACTTACTTTCCTCAGCCTTTTTATACCCATTGTAAATTGCCCTGACAATGGCACTACACATTTCCTGGATGTTTGCCGTAATTTATAAGATAGAGGGAAGAATAGATCGGATTAGTTCACGATTCACAGTAACGTTTAATACTTAGAATAATAATTATTGTTAATTAACATTGTAAATAAAATAAAGCAGATATTTTATGTCAGAGTGCAGAGTAATGTTAGATTAAATCTTACCTTAGCTTTTATTGCTGGTGGTGGCACTTGGAGATGAAACTTCTTTCTACAAAGTGATTCTAGTACTGCAATACCTGAAAACATTACAGAAAGTACTGTAGTATAATATGCTCGTACATTTTCATGTTAAAGATACTTCTTGGGTCTGGTCACTTATTATATAAAAAACAAACTAATTAATTTCAGGACATTTCACCTTTATTAATAAAAAGGCTTTAGCAACTGTACAATAAAAGTTTGAAAAGATTCACAAAATACAAGATGTTCATTAGGGAATTTCTGTAACATCTTGTATTTTATTGTAAACTTGTATTGTAAACATCTTGTATTTTGTGAATCTTTTCAACTTTTATTATACAGTTGATAAAGCCTTTTTATTAATAAAGGACAAAGGTGAAACGTTCTGAAACTAATTAGTTTGTTTCTTACTGTAGTATAATGTAAATATTTTATTGTGCTTTCCTAACATTTAGTATTGTTCACATACAATGTATATTCAAAAATAAAGAACTTTAAGAAAACTAGAACTAATGAAGACTCAAACTGAAATGATACACAAAAACTAAAGTTTGATTATTCTGAGAAATTACATTAAAATTACCATAATTATTCTTTGAATAAAATGCATTTTAACATAAAGATAAGTAAGCCTAGTCTTAACTCAACATAGCTAACTAAATGTAGCTTTACAAGTTATTACTTTGGGAAAAATAAAGACCTGAGTATGGACTCAAATTTGTTTACCTGCTTTCCTATTTCTCCCATACTTTGTTTCCCAAGCATCAAATAACATGTTGTAATATCTCACAGTGTCAAAATACTGAAAGTACTTATGGGTATTCCTAGTGGGAAATATGCACATAAACCTAAAATAGAAACATAGAAAAATACATTAGAAAGTGAAACTAATAATGAGTCAAAGAATATTCTGTGACCAGTAGATGAACTATTTTATTTCAAGTACATATTTTGTAACAACAAATCTGAATTTAGGAAGCTTATGGAAAGAGCTGCAATGGAAAAATAATATCACAGACAAAGAAAAGTTCTAATGTGACATGGAAAAACCTGATGAACCATTTGAAATACCCCTTGTTGTAAACATAATTTGAAGGTAATGATTAAGTCAATTTCAGATATAAATAATATTTTAGATGACCATCATGTTGTTCAATAATATGAAATTAGTACTTTTCATTACAACACGGTGTTGACTACGATTTGTTTTTCTTTTCATGCACTTTAAAATCTGAAATGTAAAACTACGTAATATGGAAAACATCTGTACCAAAACAGTTTGAACTACCTACTGAATGTTTTGCTTGACTTACTTTCCAGCAACTGCTAATTCATCTTCAGCTTGCATAAGATGTCTTACATCATCACTTGTTAAGTTATCTAAGATTGTATCCAAGTACACTGCTCGCTCTGGATTAGCTTGTACAAGCATTTGTTTTACTTTGGATTCTCTAGAAAGTGTTAATGTATAAAGCCTCTTATCTAAGCATAAGGAAGACACTTTCTTTCCTAAATGGAAAGTCTTGAGCATTTCAATCTGAAACCAACAGAAATAAAATGTTATTCAAATCAACTCATTTAATGATACAAAATACAGCTTGCAAAACATATGACCCTCTTCTTGTTAATACAATATGGACTGTTTCACAATAGCCTATATTTTAAATCTTATAAACCCAAACTTGTTATGTTGGCATATTCAGACTTTTTTTATATGTAAATTTGTTGAGCACTTGTTTTGTTGGTTTAAATCTTCCATTTCCTATACAGATTGCATATCACAGATCAAAGAACAAAACTAGAACAAAATCAGTTGATGGTATATATAAGAGGTACACCCTTCAAAAATTTGAACAAGATAGGGGGATACTTTACTATCATCCCGGATCTATAAAAGGCTTTCTGAACCGAACCTAATATGAACCTAACCGAGAATGGATATTAACCAATCTGAGAATGGAGATTGACCTATCTGAGAATGGAGATTGCCCTATTCGAGGATGGAGATTGACCTATTCGAGAATGAAGATTGCTGACCTATTCGAGGATGGAGATTGACCTATCCGATCAACACGAGATGATAGTAAAGTAAACTCCAAGATAGAATTTTATATTGTGAAATAAACTTTTCCATGATAAAATCATGATTTGTGATCACAAAAAAAGGGTCTTAGTTTCACAAGATAAATTAGTTAGACTTACCTGTTGCATAATACTAATTTTGTAAGGAACATGAAATCTTGCTAAGTTTAAAACATCTCTAATCATTGGTCCTTTTACTGTTAAATCCAAAGGAGAAGCAGAGTGAAGAGAAGGAGAGATATTCACCTGGAAAATTAAACAAAGAAACAATTCTTTATTTACAAGTCACAAGAAGAAAACCTCAAGCACTCTATTACTAATTCATTAGTCTATAAAAAATTTGAGATATTTACATAAAACATATATGTCAAGTTCTTTTGAAGTAGGCCTATGGCAACATTTTTGAAATTCATTTTGACTAATAATGTCCTAACAGAAAGGGTTTGTTTGGAAGGGAGCATGGTATTAGGAAAAGGTATAAAGGACAAATACAAAATTAGTTTTTTTCAGTGGTTTATTATGAATAACTGAAATGTGTATTTTAATACAGTATCTTCTATTTTGTAATGATAGGAAAGTGAAAGAGTAGTATTAGATCTAATACATTTGACAAATAAAAATTGTGCATCAAAGTAATACAGGTAATGTAATGATCAATAAATTTTTGTTACTTGTTAGTACTATTAACAGCTTTTAAAATGTTTACCGTATAACATAATAGAGCACTTGTGGTTCAATAGTTTTCTAAATAAAATGGAAGAAATAAAGGACAGTTATAAGGTAACAACAACAAAAACTGCCATTAAAATTTGATTTGTGATAAAAGTAGGCTACAGCAAATTGTGTGTTCTGAAGTGTTGTATTTTCACACGAATCTTACCTTCACTATTTATCCTTGCATTCTTTTAAAATGTGATTATGTCAAATTAATAATAAATACAATTGAGTTATAATACAAGCCCGTTAAATACCATTTAAAACCATAAACGTACCTCTAATAACCATGGTTTCAAATCTTCATCAAAAATAACATCAAATCCAAATAACTCGTAACAACAATATCTTGATCCTATATTTCCATAAGTGAGATTACATATAGAAGTATCAGCACTAATGAATGTCTTTATCACCATATCAACTAAAGAACGCCAAAGTTTTTTCGTGTCAACACCTTTGATATCCAAATACCTCCATAATGCTTTCACAGTCCTGAGAAATAAAGTTGATTTTGAGAATTTTTGCAAGTGTTCAAGAAGTCTCTTTAAAAAAAATTATATCATTTTGAAAACAGAAAAATTCTAACTGCAGTAGAGAATGAAAATTTTCATCAAATGATAAAGAATTCATAACTGAAATTTTTTTACTCTAGAAAATGGTTGATTTTAAAATTAACAACATTTAGTTTGCAGCACAGTATTGTGTCTTAGCTAGAACATAATACACTAATAATGAAATCATCTACGAACATTAACTACTTTACTTTTCAATTTACCTGGATCATAAAAATATTTGTAAAACACATTTTTCTTATTCAAACTGTATGATAGCTGTCTCATATTTTTCCCATGAATTTCTGACAGAACACTTCTCAGTCTTTGATAGTAAAGATGTTTTATAGCCTACTTTAAGTTTTTATACAAAAGTCATCAGTCATCAGGTAATATTTAGAAAAAAACAATCACAGTTTTAGACCTAGTCCTAGAAAGCTAGAATATACTTTTGACCTGTAGAGTTGTACACAGCTTGAAATTTCTTACCATTTGTGTCCCTGGCAGGCATCAGCATCTTCATTATGTGTGTATTGTGTACTAGTCTTGTTAATGCTATAGTTTGTTAAATGCATGTAACGATCACTTAAGCTCTTGATATCTGATGAGTATTTCACTAAAAACAAATAACAAGTTTTTTATTAGAACTAATGTCAATGAATGAATGAATTTGCTATTATGCAGAATACCTTTTACTTTTCTTTAACATTGTTCTAAATACTGACAGTATGGTATGATTGGTATCGAAAATTTGCTACATATGACATAAAATGAAATTCTCATTTAAAAAAAATCTTAAGTGTTCAGCAGGCAGTATGAAATACTTCAATAAATTCCTGGTTTACAGTTACAGTAAATAAATTTATAATAAATAAATTCCATTCTCTTAATTTTTCTAATGGACCTGCAGAGATTAAAATGAATCCTAATTAGTGATGTTAAAAAACGTGTTTTTTATAAAATGGTTTGTTTTAATTAAAAAAAACGGTTTTTTATTGGTTTTTTTTGTTTTTATTGTTTTTTTTGTTTTTTATTGCTTTTGCAGTGTATGACAGCAATTCAACAAATAAAAAATTGAATAGCTTCATTATCTCCTTCACATCATGTAATTTAGTGCATGATCTATTTTAGTAAACCATTTAAAATAAAGAAAGTTGTGTGACACAATTTTTGGGATTATTGAATCATCTCTTTCCATTGATTTCATTGGGTGAAATCAACCATGTGATCTGTTCCTATTGCATCATTTTTAATTCTGAAACAGTACAGAGTGGAAATAGGCATGTAGCGGCCGTAACCCAAAAGCGCTAGATTTTGATTTTATACCATAAAAATACCGTACGAAAGCGCTAATAAAAACTGTATGATTGCGCTGAAAATTATCATACGAATGCGCTAGGAAATGGTAATAAAAGTTCACATTTTCAAAAATATGAAACTGTAAATCCACTAAAAAAGAAAATATTCTTACCTTTACAATAATTTATTTAACCACACATACGTTGTAATGATGCCACAGAATAATACATATTTACATCATAATAATGAATTTCGTTAAATAATTTGAACATTAGTAGGTTTATTTATAAGTAAAATTTATACATACGCATGATTTCTTTTAGTTCTTTTTTATTTATAATGGCGCATTCGTACTACAGAAAGTAGCGCATTCGTGTCATTAAAAGTAGCGCATTCGTACGGTAGCGCAATCGTATAATAGCGCTTTCTTATTTTATATTTTATCCAGAATCACAATTTTTGCTCTATCTAAATTATTTTCTGAAGTTTTCTTAGATAAGGTTATTTAGGAGTTCTAATCTGGTAACTCTACAGAAACATAATGTCTGTGAAGTGTGAAGTAAACCTTTTATGTTGATGGAGAATTTCAGTAAGTTCTGCTAATGGGTTTTTGCTGAAATTCAGAGGTGTATCCAGTATTTCGAAAAAGCAGGATGTACCAATTAAGCGTTATTGTCGAAGGCGAACTGACGAAGAGCAAATCGTCACCATGTATCGTTTGAGCGAAGAAAATTTTGAAAAATAATATGGTGAAAACGTTTTAGTAAATTTTTGTAAAATGAGACATTATGTCTGTACCTATTCTCGTAATATTTCAAAATTATGCCTTACTTTTTTACTGTTTTTAATTTATCAAATTTTTAGTTTTATCTTTGCCAAAAGGGATTTGCAAATGCAACCCCAACTGTTTTATCATTCAAATTCTAATGTTTACTCACGCGTATCTTTACAAGGTGTGTTTGTGCGGGAGAGAATTAAAATATAAATTATATTTTTGTAATATTTTGTGAGTGTGAGACCGTGGAAAGTGCAAGAGTGGAAAATAGAGTTGAGCACGGAAGGGTTTTGATGGTCATTGGTGGAAATAAACAGGAAGAATTATTATTATTAGTAAGAAAACAATTAAAAATGACCATGAGAATTATTTGTAAGTTATTTTTATTGCATCACTTTATCACATTATTCAGAAAATTAGAAAACTGTGACTATCAGGAAATAGCAAATCTTTGAACGGAAACGTAATATTGTAGAAATGTTTCTTTCGGATCACTAGACATTGCTTTTTTTTTTTGTGGTTACAATTTTCAATTTGAAACTTATACAACTATCGAACAGATTATTCTAATTTCCTAATGTCAAAAATCTGTAGAGAGTTTACATTTTGCATGCTGAAATTGATGATAACATTTTTGTACGTGCACTACACTGCACTGTAGAAGTAATACGAGGGACTTAGGTCTAGGTTAGTTGTAGGGACTTTGGTCTAGGTTAAGTTGTATCTCTATCCTGAAAGTGTCGGGTGTTCAAATTTGGTATTATTTTTTTCAAGTTTAGTGTTTGCTCAGAAATTTTAGTGGAATAATGGCATTTATTGCAGTTTCTGAGAAAAAATTCAGTGTTTTCAAAGTTTAAAAGTTACAATATGTTACAATGAATGATTTATAATTAAAAATAAGAAAATAATTATAATTCTAGCCTAGAATAATCAATGAAATATTGCTAATTTTGTACTCGTGCACATCTTCTCCAGGTGCAAACTCGATAATCTGATATCAAAACTCAACTATGTAATTTTTTTATTGTTATAGGTTACAGTATGCAAAAATAGCATGTTTCACCCTATTTGCATATACTTTGTATTCCATTTTAGCGTTTTATTTTCAATTCTATAATACATTGACGTGTGACTTTGTTGATGCATCGAATACTCGCGGAAATAGGGGGTGCTGAGCGTCTCTATTGAAATGTTTGAATATTTTATTATTCTGCATGCTGCCCTCAAGCGCAGGGGGGTACTATGTGGTACATATGTTAAAACAATACATAATATTGTTTGACTCTTTTGCAAGTTGCGAAAATGTTTTCAGAACTATGAACATGATTGTGTGTAAAATCGAAAATTCATTAAAAGTTCGTTAATCAATCCGTGCAACATGCAATATTTTTGCATCGTTGGTTTCGATTTTCATTTTCCTTTCGTGTTAATTTACCGTTAAATTAGCTTTTATAAATCGTAGGTTGGTGGAAATTAACTGATGGGGAGGTTGCAATTTTGTTTTTGAAAGTCAAATAGGCCTAGTTTCTTTGGATGATAAAATAACTATGATTGATAACCGTAGATAAGAACAGTTCAAATTTAAAAACAATTGATATTCGTAGCAAATGTTTAAATAAGCTAAATAATAAAATGATTATGATTATAATAAAATAATTTAAAAGTAAAAATCTTTGATAGTTAAAATTCAATTATTCGAGATTTCTCAGTATCTCTTGCTTCGCTTCCTAAGTTAACTTCAATAGTAGGGTTCCTACGAGACAAGACCAGGGTGGTCTCGTTCAGAAAGTCTCGTCTCACCTGATCTCGGTTTCGTTAACTATACGTGGTCTTAGTCTCGTTGGTGTGATCTCGCTCACGTCTCCTTAAAAGAAATGCTAGTCTCGGTCTCGTCTCGGCTGCTGGTCCCATAGGAACCCTATTCAATATGGTCTAGTCAGTGGTGAAAATAGACAGTGTAAATATATTTGAAAACGTAAATCAAAAACTTAGATTTATATTTGAAACTTCATATTTCTGAAAAGTTAGGGTTTCTGTCAGACTGTTGAAAGTAGAAAAGAAAGTTGAATAAATAAAAAGGGAATCCTAAAATAGAAGAAACCTATAAAAACAAACGTACAAAACTTGGCAAATTAAATTTTATAAATAACTTTTGAACTTCTTCCTAAAACTGTGAGTGTATTCCCATGAACTTTTGACATGTCCAAACATAACCTCTTATCAGATTATAGCTATACTACACTTTTCTTTGGCTCTTACTCAATCTGATTTTATTGTTACAACTGTACATTTCCCTAATGCTCTTAAGAGCCCTCCACCTGAAATTAAAATTCAGAGTGGCCAAAATTTGAAATTTGTATTACTCACCAGGTAAGGTGGCAAATCTTTATTTTTATTTTGAATTGCATTCTTTATGATAATATTAAAATATATTTGTGAAAAATCACCCGATTAATAAACAAAATGGTCGCCTGTAGAGAGAAAAAGTTCAGTTCAAATTATAATTTTAATGATTGATAGGAGCTTAAAAACAAATATCATTTTGGATTATACATGTAAAACAACATTCTTATATTTTTTCATTCTGTCGTTAATGTATCATGCCAATGATCATAAAAATAATTAAAATTGTCATCACATTTTTTGCCGTAAGCCATCTGCTAAATATTTCATTTAAATACTAATTGAAAATTTGGAAAGATATAAGAGTAAAAAACTTCATCCTGAATTCAATGATACCAAACACTCCATAATTTCTTTAAAAAAGTAGCATTAAAATAGTATTGGATTTAGCATGGGATTCCCTATGCTGAAATTCAATTTCCATTCTGGGTGAAGGAGCCTTAAATACTCGATCGTAAAATTCGCTTTGCTTTATTTATCCTTGCTGGGAAAAGCGGAGATTGACTGATGTAGAGAAACAAAAAAAAAGTTTGGGAATTATTTGTAACATTTTTTTGTATTTTTTGCATGGGTTGGCACAATCACTTCGGTAATTT
>JAQIWE010001610.1:0-15267 GCA_034698565.1 Campodea plusiochaeta
TATGTTTGAAAATGACTGTTACATAAAAGTCGAAATATTACACGAAGGAAATATTGGTCTTTAATTACTCCATTTTCCCTTAATCAATGATATGTTCCAGAGACCTTTGAACTACAATTCCATATTTAAAGTAAATTTCACAAAACTTAAATGAAATGTCAATTTTTAAGAAATCTTAATTTTCAAATTTCAGACTATCTGAAAGTTATAAAACCTTTGTATCTCACATAAACATTACCTTAGTTGCTTGAAATTTTTTCCACCAAAATAATGCTCATTTCTCAAATTTCAAAGGCCCGTAATATTCAGTAAAATTTTGTGACTTGGAAAATAATTATCTAAACTATTTTTACTTTTACATTTTTTCCATGCAAACCCTGAGAATGGTACTTTACTGTAACAGCATGGGTGGAAAATGTTCCTTTTGTTCCCGGTAATATGATTTTTCTATAATTTTCGTTCCCAATTGATTTTTCAATTTCTCACTGATCGCCAGTGGAAGGAATTAGAAACTACGTATTAGTGTTTCCATCGGGTACCCACTTTTTCTTTTGGGTATTGGGTAGAACTTCGGGTAATTACTACCTGAAATCAGCAAATAACTCCGCCGAAAACGAAAAAAGACGGTGAAAACGGAAAGAAATAGAAAAAAGTAAAGAAATCAGCAGATCATTTTTCGGCTCATACGTATTTACAAAATATACTCCCGACTTAGTAGTAAGATTGTAGAAAAAAAATTATGATTTTTAATATAGGCCTATAATATATATTTTTCAATTTCGTTCCCGATTATAGCAATCTGTTCCCGGTAATTATATTACCAAATTACAGCACTTTTTCCACCCATGTGTAACAGTAACACAATGAAGAAACAGATTACAAACCAAATATACAATTAACTAATATTATTTTTTTGTTCCTTTTAGATCCAGAAATTCCCTGGCATCGAGTACAACAAAGAGGAGCAACTCCATCGCTTGGAAACGCTTCGTAAACAACTAACTCTAAAACGTGAACTTTTACTCAAATACAAGAATATGTGTAGCTTCGAAGTTCCAAAATCATAGACGAACTCAAACTATAATATGGTATTTCGTATGATCTTAAATTATTTATTGAACAACCGAAATGTGCATGAAAGACTCGCTAATTCGTACCCTATTCGGAGATCTGCTCAGTTCGTAGTTTATTTGTTCCTCAAAGGTAAATCTCTCGGGGAAGGAGGAGTAAAAAAAGCTATTGAGACGTCATCAGAAAAAGCACAAGGCTTCGGTCAACGTTTCGGTCAAGAATTGCGAAAAGGATTTTCAGAAATGAAGGAAGAGATGCAGAAAAAAAAGTAAACCGTAAACATTTGTAGTTTGTTGATAGTAAATAAATAATAGTTGCTAGGATGCGAAACCACTCTGTTACTTTCGTTGTTAACGACGACGATATTGAAAGCCATGGATGTAAACTTAAACAAAAGAGTTTACGGGGTCATTTAAGGTACTACTTTACAGCACCTGTTGAGCAATTGCCAACACGACTTTTGGAAGCATTGATACCACCCGTTCCAACTCCAAGAATTAAAAATATTTATGTCGATTTTAACGGACCATTTCTTATATTGATAATTCTTATACATGTATTACTGTACGGGTTACTAAATAATGGTTATTATAAGTATGTCTGGGTTGCTTTTTTAATGGCTGTAAGGATACCGGTATTGTATTTAACTATATTCCCCTTTTTCGTCTTCATACTTTGTAAACTATGTGGGACTATTGTAACGTACCTACAAGTTCTATCTTTATGCGGTTATGCGTTATTCGGTCATTTATTAACGCTGTTGTTATCTGAGGTCTTTAAACAGGAGACTAGTTACAGTGTGTTTTTTTTCCTGTTCACAGTTCTTGGAGGTTTAGGAACGGCAAGATTTGTACTCATATTATCAACCAGAACGCCAGCTCCAGCATTGCGTTTTTTGCTCTGCTCCCCCATTGCGGTCCTGCATATGTTGTTTCTTGTCTACATGCAGTTTGCGTGTATGAGAAAGAAAAATGATAATTCGATTTAAGAGAAAATTAGGAACTTGTATGTTAAAAGGTTGTGATTTTTTGGTATTATTAGGCGAAAACTGATATTATAATGTGCCATTAAGGAGAATGTAGCCTAGTCTGTGCAATATAGACTAAGCTGTCAATTTTGAGTAAAATGAGTATTTAGAGAAGGCAAAGGGGGACAATATAAAATGTTATTAATATTAACAGCTAGAGTAAAATGAAGTAAACAAAGCCTTGTAGACTAGACTAGTTTTAACGTAGGCAAGGGCATTGAAAATGGAAAACTCTTGTTTGACTACATACAGGGCCAGATTAAGGCTTAGGCTATATAAACTGTTGGTCCCCTAATTCCTAGGGGCCCTAATTAAGACAAAAATTCAAATGTGATGAACTAGTAACTTATTGTAATAGAAAAAAATGGAAAACATGTTCAGCAAAAGTAAATTGAAGTAATTACTATTCAGCAGAATCATAAGCTTATCACCCTGTGTTTGAATTTTAATTGATTTTAAACTTAAATTAAAATAGCCTAAATTTTTTTTCTTATTATATTTTCTCTAAAAATTATCCAAGTACTGTAAAAAATGTTTAAATTTCTGCCCTTTTTGCAACAAAAATGTAGAAAATTTAGACTCGATTTTTAATTTACAAACTTTCAAACCCCTGGGGCCCCAGACAACCTTAATCCGGTCCTGACTGACATGATTAGACAAAATAGGGATATTTTATTATTAATATTAAGCAAGGAAAAAGTAAAGTTTCTTAATGATATTAATAAAAGTAAAGTTTTTTTATTGAAGTTGGGATTTGGTTCTACTAGAAAGTGACTTTTGAAGCAGTTTTATAAATAAGACTATTAATTCTAAAATAACTGAATTTAGTCAGTTTTAATTAAATAGGCCTAACATAAAGTAAGATCATTACAAGTGATAAATAAGACTGCTTTAATAATTGAATTTTGAACAGAGAACGATTTTTTAAATTAGTCCTAGACATATTTATCCCAATTAAAACTGTCAACAAAGAATTTAGTACTGAATATAAGTAACCAATACATCATGGAAAAAATAGTTAATATATCTTAAATAGGAAGCGATCTTGTAATCACTAAATCACAAGGAAATAAAATTTCATATAATCACTAATTCATAAATATTGTACACTGCATTGAACTCATAGTATTATGTGCCATTTATTAAATTAAAAAGATTGTATTATTGCATTTCATTAAATATTAACAAATTAAATATTTAAAAAAAGGGAACTTAGACTAAACTTTTGTAACATTTAAAAGTCAAGAATATTTAAAAATTGTAATCTTTTAATATATAAGTTCCAGAAATTATAATTAATTAGTTATGTTTTAAATAAAAGCAAATATTTATAAATTACTGTAGCGGAACTTTGCATAATTTGTGTTGTAGTTATTGCAGTGCTGTTTTTGCTAAAATCATGAGAATTTACTATATTTAGAATATGACAATATCAATACATTTTATATGTAGTTTATCATATCTTTTCGACATATTTTTGTGAAGTTTTTTTTCTAGCTTTGCGTTCTTTTTAATACGAAGTAGCGAACACAATTCTAAGGCTGATAAACTTGATATCTTAATGTAACTTACTACTTTCGTGGATAAATTTAAGAACATCGTGAAATATTTTAAGCATTTTTAAATGTCTTCAGAACTTTACTGCATATCTTAGATGGTAAATTTTTGTAATAGCAATTTTTGTAAACAGAATTTGCAATATTTTTATTCCAAGCAGAAATTTTAGAGAACACACAATTTTATACAGCATGAAATATATTTTTACCATACAGCATTCTTACATTTTACTATTTTTCATTTAGCAAATATATTTTTACCCCAAATCTCTTACACTATACTATTTTTCATATACAGTAAATTCTCATGATTTTACCAATACAACAAAATTCTTACACAGGCTTCAAGGCAAGCCCTTTCTAAGGCTGCGGTGATAGTATGTAGTACAAATTCTTGCCACTAGGAGGTAGTAGCTTACAGAGGTTGTGACTTTTTCAAGGAAAAAATTACTCTTCATATTGCTGTCTTTTTTAATAGCACCACACATAATTACGTCTGCTCGGAAATAGATTGGAACTGGGAATCACAGGATTTTATTAAAGAAAAATAATTGAGACCTTCTTGAAAGTGTACTAAGGTTTTATTTTATTCTAAGTATTCATAATCCTTTTTTTTAAGTTTATGAGTCATATCATCTCTAATTTTGACTGGCGTTAAAAAAACAATTAAACATGCATTTTTTTTAATCAGTAAATGATAAAATATTTTGCTATCATAGAAATTATTATTGTATTGCTATTCGTGAATGAAATGTTTATGTTCAACTTTCCCTTTGTTTTCAAAATTTTGAATGGAAGAACTGCAGAAAATATTTGACTTTGAGACTACTTATATTAATTGATACAGTATCATTTAAAATGTCTAATAGGCAATATTTTTCAAAAGCTGTATACTTTTCAATCTTGAGATTCCCAGTTTCCACCACACAAAATTTGTAATATAAATCTCTCACTGTGTCTAGCACAACATAAGGCTGAATGTAGAGCTCAATTCTATTTTTATAGTATTTTCTTCTTTCTTATATTGGCTGTCTTTATAAAATTTTAGAATTATATTTCCTTAAAATAGAAAAGAGGAGGTGGTCTACAGAGCAGGAAAGGATTTTTACTATTTGCAAAGGAACTTCAAGGACCACCGAACTGAAGACAGCCATTCCCGTTTCCCGCTGTAAGAAAGTTCTTTTACATAGCTAGCTGATGCCCAAGTTAAAACCTAGTGGCGAGATCGCATCCTAACACCTCCCATAGCTTGTTTTCTGTGGCAATAACTTGTGATCTCCTCACCAGATCGCTAAAAGGCCTTAGCCAGCTTTTAAGGTCACAAAAAGTAAAGGGTCGTTTTTAAGCACCATTGATGGGAATAACTGTCTTCACCTCGCTGGTCCTTGGTTTACAACAATATGATCAAGAGCATTATTTAAAATCATCAGTTTAATAAAGCTACAATTCTGAATCAAAGAAATAACAAACAGTAGATTTTCTTTTCAAACAAATTTTACTTTTTACCAATTCTGTTGTGAATTACTAAGATTTGAAAAGTGGAATATTGTTCAGATAAACCTATTTGTAATTGTGATTTTATGATGAAAATTTAAGAGGTTATCAGTTTAGATAATTTTTTTTGCATAGTCATATTTTCTTTATTATTATCAAAATATATATAGTCACATGCTGAGTTTATACACTGCATGATTATGCTAAAATTTATAGTGTTGTCCAAACTTAAAGATGATGTATTATAAGTCAATTATAAGGACACTTGTTACAACTTGAAATCGCAGAGGGAAAAAAAAATTGTGTATAAAACTGAGGACGCCCAACTGATCTAAATAAATAAATATACCTTTTACTGTTAAAGGGAATAATAAGCAAATGGTGCACATTCTCCTTTACTTTTTAAAACAATTTTTGGATAAACAAAGAACTTGAGGCCCATTTCTATTTGGAAAATTGATGATTTTGACAGGAGAAAGTTTTGTTTAAAATAGTTGACAATGGGATCCTTTTGTTAGGATGTTAAAACTGTATTAACGAGAGGTAATGTTAAAGACAAATTGATATTTATTCGATGCAAAAGGGTCCAATACCCTAAACCTGATCTCCCATTATAGCATTATACATCATGTAATATTTGACAAAAAATTTAATTTGTATAATGTAATGTGACTAATAACAATGACCACTTCCTTTGCCTAGTATGTTATCCCTTATTAGTGTTATTGCTACTGTGTCTTCCACGATCTATGTTTTCTAATTGTTGTTGAGAATAATCTGCCTGCCTTAACACTGTTCTGTCATAATAATAATACTTTCATTGTTGTCTTGTCAATGCTGTGTTCAATAATATAAATGTCGTAGGAACATATCAGAGCAATAGATAATAGCAATAAATAGTTTGTAAGGGTTCTGGACTAACAAAATTAATAATTAATATGCATGTTGATTAAATAACGGTATTGGTGTGGCTGATTGATATTGAAAGGCTGTGAAAAGTGGTCTCTTTGTCAACAAGAAGGAAGTTTTTTTTAGTGGAAATGAAGTGTGCTGCATTGAAAAGATATAGTTCCTCAAATAATGTTGATTTTAAATTTTTTACAACTTTTTCTCTACCTCATTTATAATTAAAATAATAGATCTCTCAAGTATAGTGTTTCCAATATCTTACGAACCTAAACTGGTTATGTCTCGAAACTGTTTTGACGGGTAAACCCATTGTTGGGTGGTTCAAATTGTGTATTTTCTATACAATTCGCAAGTTGGTCAAAGTTAACAAGGATTATCAATTGTTGGAATGTCAGAAACACACTTGATGGGTTAAATGGTTTAGGTCCGTAAGATTTTGGATAATGTATACTTTACAATCTAGTCTGTAACTACAATCAGAAATGAAGTTGATTTACTTAATATTGATCTGAGAAGAATAACATTATTTATAAATAATTAATTTATGAAATCAAAATCTTACAGAACTTTCAAATCTAACGAGTGAATCCTTTCGTTTTTAAATTAATTTGAAGCGGCTGTAAATTTAAATATTTTCAAAATCAACTTGTTTATTGTTCTTGTACATGGTTTTCTCAACAAAAGATATTATTTCCATCCCTTCATGCTCAAATTATTATTGAATTTTAAAAATACTTTCAGTGATTGTGCTTGGATACTTCCATGTTAGTCCAGTACTCTTTTTTTTATTTTGCAGCTCAAAATAAGAAATCAGGAAATAATCCATTATTGATTCCATAGAGACCCTAAATTGTTTATTTTAAAAGCTCAACATAAAATCTGCACCTTTGATGTATTTTATGTAGCACTTCTAATAAAGGGTCTTTGAATATTTTTTAGGAATTCTGGTTGTATACACACTTCTCCAAAATATAGCTGCAAGTTAATTTGTATCATATTTATAAAAGGTGAATAAAATTGAAGATACAGGAAATTATAAAATGGATGTGATTAAACACCAGAGTTTGCTTTCAATTTCGATACTTCCAAAGCTGATAATAATCAGCGAAAATCAAATCATTAAGAAAAAAAAAACATGATTATCATTTGGATTGCCATGAATAGCAGTTTCCTATTGCTCCAAATTTAGACTTTTCTTTATAATTTGTAGTAATGTATTTCATATTAATTTTAAATAGATTAGAAAAATAATCATCTACATTTTTATATTTTAAAAATTTGAATTCTGGTAATAATCTGTAGAACTACGAGCTGAAGGAAAATGCGCAACTCTGCAATCACTATGTTTATTAACATTATGCCACCCCATCTTCAGGTGAATATTATCAAACTTGATTTTAATGTGAAATTAGATTTATTTTAAGTTTGATAATATCCGCCTGAAGATGGAGTGTCAAACCCTGAAACCGGTATTATGTTAATAAACATAATGATTGCAGAGTTGGGCATTTTCCTTCATCTCATTGAATTCTGGCTTTTTACTTAAATTAAAATAAAGTTTCATAAAATTTCATTACTTTTACTTCAAATTCTAATACAAGGAAATAAGAAAAAACCTTCAAATAATATACATGAGCTTTATTTATTTATTCCCGCCGAAAGATTACATAGCAGCAAGCTGTTTCTGCCATTTCTTCCAAGCAGCAAGAGGCCCATGTTCGCTTCGGTACTGCACATTTAAACCGTCAGGTTGCAGACGCCCTTCGGCCTTCAGGGTTTCATACTCATCCCTATTAAAGCGGGTAAAACCCCATCTGCGAGAGACGAAAATCTTCTGACGTCCGGGGAACTTGAATTTGGCTCTACGGAGCGCTTCGATCACGGAAGCCTTATGACGGTCGATGGATCGTACGCTCATGATGATCTGGCCGATATGGACTCGGGCAACGGTACCTTGTGGTTTGCCGAATGCACCTCTCATCCCGGTCTGGAGCCTGGGGAGATAAGGAAGGAGTCATTAGAAATTGAAGGAATTTAAAAGTTTATGAGCAAATAATTCAGAATTATGATAGAAATCAATTTAGAAAGAATACAACAATCAATTTAAAAAGTGTTAAAGTTATATTTCCGTATCAAGGGTTGGCAAATAAAAGTCAGATTGGTTTAAACCAGGGTGGATTAAACCACTTGAAATTGCCCACTTTTACCGCTAATAATTTTAGAAAACTTTTTTCATTTCAAACCTAACAAAAAAATAATTAGGCTACCTTTATTGCAAAGTTATCTGACAGTTGTAAGTAATTGCACCCTAAATTTGGAAATAAAATTTGTAGAAAACAGAAATTTTTTTGAAAAAACACAGGCTAAATTGAAAAAGTCCTGATAAAAAGTCGGTTAAAACTAAAATCAAGCCGGAGTGTACTTTTTTAATATTATCCTGTTTTTTTGCAAATAATAAATTTGAAAACAATTAATAATGTACATAAATCATAAGGAATGTTCAATGCAAAATTAAAATATTCTTACATAGGCCTAAATAGTTAATGGTAATGTACAAAATAATTAGCAAAAAACACATTTCTGAAAGCTCCCTGCGTTTACTGATAAAGTTTTTTGTAAATGTCTTTTGCTGTGTAGTCCAACAATAAATAAATTTCATCAGTGCAGAGTTGGGCGTATTATTTTGAGTAGTATTCAGAATTTTAAATGAAAAAACGATCAGGAAAAATAGGTTTTGTAGGCCTATACAGAATTATTAAAAGATTAACAAAATTCTAAGAATAAGTTCTTCAATAACTGAACCATTCATTAATCTTTCAGGAGATCATAAGTTTTATGTTAAAATACAGAATTGGAATCTAGTAATTTCAAGTCATTTTTTCCAATTAATAAAGTAGGTATAAAAACAGCTTGGTACATTTATAGTGTGAATACACGCAAATAATATTATGTTTCTTTGCCTATTTAAAATAAAAGTTTGTACTCTCATTCGAGAAAAAGATGTAGTGATGTAACATTACAATTTAGCTACAAAATTTATATCAAAATTCCTTTTATAAACATATTTCCAAATCAAAAACACATTTCTGTAAACAAATGACTTGAGAAGTTTCGAATGATTTAGCAATCATTGTTTTTATCAAAACATTTGTTTGTAAAAGATAACACAAAGATGATTTGCAAGATTATAAATAAGATTACTTCTTGGAAAATTACACCATATTGCAACATGATCTATAATAGTGTCAAAACAGGGTTGGCAAATAAAAACCTTTTAATCCACTTGAAATTGTCCACGTTCTCCGCAGTGGCTAAATAATTTTCACAATTTTGTGCCATAAATTCAGTAAATCAAGAATTTTCTTTATCAAATATCTTTGCTTTCATATCTAATATCAAAAGTAATTGCCCATATTGTAATGTTATCTTCCTAAAAATGTTATTTACAAGTCAATTATGAGTATTTTTCACCCCAAACAGGAAATTACATTTCTGAAAAACATTTAAAATTTTGAAAAAGCTAGAATTGAAAATGTTCGGAGAAAATTGATAAAATCCGGATGAAAGCAATCGAAGTCCGCCCGGAGAGGACTTTTTCAATATTATCCGGCTTTTGCCAACCCTGTGTCAAAGAGCTATAGTTGGCCAAATGTAACAAGGCGGGTGACATTGAACAATAGTAAAACGTTTTCTACTGTTTACATTAAGGTTTTCTATTACTATTGCTTTTGTATGTAAATAATTGTATTATGGACCTACATGGCCTCACACTGACAATAAAAACATTATTATTATTACATTAATATTTCATTCAAAACAATTGTTAAATGTGGTCGACTTTAGTTATCTGTTTTCATAATAAAAGATAAGATCATAATACAGAATCATGATTCTCTTTCAAAACTTGGGTTTCAAGATTATTAGTACGGCAATACCTACTCGGAACAATTAAAAAATAAGCACAATAAAGATCTAAAATACTACAGTATGCTTAGGCCTACTAAATTATTTGTTTTCAAGAAATGAAAGTTTCTACAATAAGTACCTTTCCACCCATTATAAATCATTAGGCATTGATTAATAATGTCTTCAAAGAGCTCAAATTTGTGATTTACGAAGGTAGAGATAAAAAATTCAGTATGTTATATTTCAATCAGATATAGACCCAACAAATCCAAGTTCTGCACCCGGTAGGTTTGTTTACATTTGTGTTCACAACTTTTTCTCATTTGTTCAAAGCAAATTTTTTAAAGGCGTCAATTCAGACGTAATGCAAAACATTACAGCTTCATATTAATGATTTGTCTCAGGCTTAACCCTTTTTTAACATACCTATCAGCTCCAGCACACGATAACATTTTATTAATTCTGATGACATGGAAAGGATGCAACCTAATCCTGATGTGAAACTGATCCTTGCCACAGTTCTTGGTCATGTACTTATTAGCACAGATTCTTGCTGCTTCAAGGGCCTCTGAAGAAAGCTGTTCATATTCATCAGAAAGCAAATGAATGCATAATGGGAAGTCATCGACCCTAGCCTTCTTCTTTCCCAAATCGAAAATTCGAATTTTTGGATCTGGTACACCACGGCAAAACCGGGATTTTGGGTATGGTTTATTCTTACAATACCGATAACTGAAATAATAAGAAATATGAACATTAGACATGCATGTTGAAATTTTTTTGGGCTAAGTTTCTTACCATCTAGCTGGTCGGCGACCCATCTTTGGTGGTTAAAAGAGCTGAAAATTAAAAGGATACGTTAATATCTTGCAGCTCACAATATATTTTTGTATAATAATGACAGGCTGACCCGATGAAATTGGATTTTATAAGAAAAATTACGCTTACCTCACTCTTCAACCACGTCAATCGGTAATGAAACTTTAAAACCCGAATCAACTGATTTTCTGCAGAAGCAAATCCATGTTGCCACATTTGTCTAGTTTAGTAATTTTATTTTCCAGAGTTTATTTTTAAGGATAAAGTTTTTTAATTGTTTTTTTTTAAATGTTTTTAAGGTGCAGTATAAAATTTTGAATAAAATTTCCGAAATCATTCTATTATAAATGAAATAATAACTGACCTTGACAACAAATTAACATGCAGACGCAACATTTCCGCAGAACATTTTTCGAAAATGAGATGTATTTAGCTTTAAAATCAGATTTTTTTCAGTAATTTAACTGTTCTTTAAATCATTTAATACATTAATTTAATTCACAAACTTTTTATCGATCTAAATGAGCTATTTCGTCGGATAAAATATTTCTAAATAAGATGCCACAGTGATGCCAAACGTACGAGAATCGAGAGCAGCAGGAAGGCCTCAGCTGAGACTACAGCTGTTGTGGTGAACAGTGGTTTCTTCTGCAAATCACGCCCCCACTTTGTTGTGAATGGTTATTTAACGAAGGGAAGAATATTTATGAATAAGTTTCTGTCTCCAGAAAATGCACAATGACAGGTAAACATATCTATAGAAGTTTTATTTTGTTTGCTGAAGAAGTTTTGATTTTTAGAAAGTTTGTCTCAGGCAGAAGCCTTTTGAAAGTTAAGAAGATAGCAGGATAAGCTATAGTTTTCTAAGTATTTGAAGTGTTATTAACTTGAGCAGATAGGAACAACACAATTTAAATAAATCTCACTACCAATATGTTCATAAAATACATCTGAACAGCTAATCTAGGCTAAACCGCATCTAGTCCTTTTTTTCAGATCTTTACATTTTATTTTATCAGATTATTGTTTTATCCTGAACAGCTAAAGTTCACATTTTGGAGCATTTAAATGGAACAGAGAAAACCGTAGCCTACCTTTTACCTACTGTACATCTTTGAAAAGTAAAAAAAAAATATTGCCTTTGAAAACAAGAAAAGCCATAATAATTATTTTGAGCAGTTTACCCGTTTTCCAAAAACAGAATTGGATGATTTATTCTAAGCAAACAATTTCTTTATTTCCTGCTAGATAGCACCACATGTCGCCAATCACTCCTAAACAACTTACTGGACGCAGTAAAGCAATGTCAAATACGATTTGGTGGAAGGAAGGAATTGGCAACAGAGGATGATCCCAGGGTTGTCACATTGTGCAATCTGTTTGAAACAGTGTTGCAACATGGTTTAAAACAGAGGAATGGTAGGGGTTTAAGACAGGTCACGGATATTGTGTCAAGTGGATTTAAGAGCTTTGGAGGGGCGCAGAATGCAGAGCAGAGTGGTAGGCCCTATGTATTTTATCTAGCTGATTTTTTATTTAAAAAATGTGCACTTTAGCCTTTCAAGCCGTATTGCCGTATAAATACGCGAATTTATTCTCTACCTGTAGTGTATTGCCGTTCTTATATGCAAATACCAATTCATTTCATAGCTGTTTTGCCGTATATATACGCAAATCATTCTTTCTTTGAATCGCTGATTCTGATTGGCTACTGATAGTATCGATGAACTATTTTAACGTGTTTAGACCAATCAGAGACTATCTTTCAAAATACTACACATGGCAGCTTTTTGCTTTCTGGAGGCATATTTATAAAAATGAAGTTCTGTTGCAACTTTCTTTGAATTGTAATTGTGATGTTTTGGGAAAGAGAAATATTAAAGATGAAACGGCTTGAAGGGTTAGTTACTCTATATAATTTAAAAAGTAAATTGACATATTTTGGTAGTCATCCTTTTCACTGTATAAAATGAAACGTACTTCTAGTAGTTTGGTGTAACAGGACCTGCAAATTAAAGTAGCCTAATTTTAGTAGATTAGCCTAGGTTATAACAGTTTACTTTTTAGGCTTATAAATTATTTCACAGTAGTACAACATATAATTTATATAAGAGATCTAATACTGTTTACAGTAATCTAAGTCTAATCAATTATAATGCAATTAAAATTTATAAATGAATAATTATTAACATTTTTAGTGACATTTTTCAATTTAAATCAGTAGGTAAAAAATTTCTGTTTTTTTATTTCTGATTAGAAAATTGTATCAGATAAGATTAGCAATGTTCAATGTTTAACAACAACTGATTAAAAACAAAGACAATGTTCAGTAATACTACAAAGTAGGCCTACCAATTTAGTAATTTTAAATAAAATATCTTAAAAGAAGTAAAATATTAATGGGAATTTGTATTTTAAGGTGTAATTTGATTCATCAGTACAATATTGTGGATTTTTTGGCAGGTAGACTGTATATAGAAAGACAAAATCCACAATGTTGTTATAAATGGTGAGTCAAAATAGGCCTACACCTTTAAAAAAATCCTATTATCAGTCGTGTCCATCGGTAATAACAAAATATGTAAAAATTATTTACGATTTGAATAAAATTGTTTTAAGCATCATGAAATAATTATATCAGTGAATAAAATCTGGTATACTCTGCACAAGAACATAAGACCTACTTCTAGTTAGCACTAGAAGGGCTGTCCGTTTCCGTTAATTTTTTTTATGGTTTTAGTTTTAAAAGTAGAAGTCATAATAAATCAACTTTTGATGACTTACCTTACCATGTGAAGTTATAGGATTTATAATTTACAAACACGGAACATCTCAGGGGACGAAAATCTTTCGGAAGGTGTGAAAATTTGAGGGAGTGTTCAAATATTTTCAGAAACTTCGGATAGCCATATATAAGGGTTACAATACGGATATCCAAATAATACGTTCGTTACCCATATAATTATACTATCATCCGCAGACAGCCCTAGTTGGCACAGTTTGACAGTTTTAACACCCAAACAATAGGGCGGACAAAAGAACCACCCCTATTTTCTATTGTACACAAGCTTTCTCCTGTCAAAATCATCAACATTTCTAAAAAATAGTTCTTATGTTGTCGTGCAAGGTATATGATCAATTTTCTATAGCTGAAAAGTAATTTTCCTTTTCTTTTCCAGTGTACTGGCACTTTGTTCGTGAGCACCTCACCCGTCATGAGTACGAACGCTACCTATTACTAAGCAACATAACAACTGACATCGGACGTGGACGTGCTTGGTTACGATCAGCCATCAACGAACATTCCTTAGAACGATGCATGCACATGTTTGTTAACGACCAAACCTTATTACTACTATATTACGAAGAAAATGCGTTTCTTTTGGATGAAGAACGAAGTAGTATGTTACCAATCATGGCGGCAGGTTTGGGGTCCATTTTGTTTGCGATTAGTATTAATAATACGTGTTTTAATGAGTGTTTTGTGGCGTCGGAGGTTTTTGGGGGGAGAAGTGGAGATGGGAAGTGCGAGGCGGTGACAGGCGATCCGGAACCGGTGCTGGCTTATCCTACTAGTAAGTAGAGTTATAAATTAGTCTTTTAAGATATTGTCTGTTATTATATATCTATATTTTGTGACTGACTGGTTCCATATCAAGTCAGGCAGAAAAAAAATTCTGAACCAATTCTGTGATCATGATGGTACGAATTTTTGTTTATCTACCTGAATTGATATGGAACACATCAACTGACAAATTGTCTCCTAAAATGGAAATTACTTAATGTTGAGAAAATCCAAACAAATTTATATGGTAATTTTCAAATTAAGAAATCTTACGAAAACATGAACAGATCATGTTGTTGTAAAAAACTTTAAGTTTTTTTCTTTCTAAATCATTGAAAATTTTCTAGATATATCTAGGCATTAGGTAGTCTATAAATATAGTGGAGGAATTGAACAAAATATAAAGAAATATTAATTTGTATTGTTTGAAATAAGGTTGAAACCACAATAAAGTTAGCATTCTGTGTTTTCAATCTTGTTCAAAGAAAATAATATAATTATATGAAGTATCTTTAAAATTCCTTGATGTCGAAATGTTTTAAAAGATTTTTGCAAACAATTTCAGTTATTGGGAAAAACCCCTGATCAGATAAAAAATACATTGTGGAAATTTAAACCATACATTGTATTCAAACTGCACAGTTACAAACAATTCATATGCATTTAACTTACTAAAAAATAAATTACTATTAAGGCTACTAATTCAGAATGTTCACCAATACGTTATCAAAATTATTTTTCATCATACAAACTAGTAATTTTGAATAAATAATCTTTTTATGAATCTAATTAACATTTGAAAATTGCTGAAGATTTGGTTCAGTATAGTTTTCGAGAAATACGTTTTTGTATTTCGCTAAATCCCTATCTTATAACATGCTGGGGGATAGATTTGTCCACCAGCATGTTATAAGATAGGA
>JAQIWE010001611.1:0-15266 GCA_034698565.1 Campodea plusiochaeta
ATAAAAATCGGTTCATTGGTTGCAACTTGGCAGCCGATTGAAATGTGTCAGTTCGCTCTGAGACACCCTGTATTTATCACAAAGCCTGAAACTTACCATCAGAAATTTTAAACCATCTCACACCTTCACGACTAACTGGGAGGTTTCTTGAGGTATAGAGTTCAGTTAATTATTAAACACAAAACTTAATTTTTACTGTAATTAAGAATTCATTTTCGGTCATAAAATACATGTTATACAATTTGTGATTTCAGATATGAATACGCTTTTCGATTATGTTCTTATAGGTTACTTATTTATGATCTGATATATCACTCTGCGTTAGAATAAAATGTTAGATCTGAGAGTCACACTATTTGCCGAGTACATGTGCAGTATCCACTATATATCAGATATAATCTGAAAAGTTACAACATTTTCAGGTCAAACAAAGTAAAAAGTTGAACGTCAGTATACATTAATATGGTATTATCAGTATATAATAAATACAGTATTCCAGATTCAGATTGACCTTCAGACTTGGTTTTAAACTGAATTTCATATGTCTTAAAATTTCTATAGTTCATCAAAAGCGTTTTAAACTTATAAAACGAAATTTCATGTTGTGTTACCCGAGTTACAAGCATGATCGAACGAGTGAGAAGGTCTGATACAGTGGATGTTGTGTGACGTCAGTCAGTGAAGATTTTTGGGAAAACCAATCAAAAAGGCGGTTTCGGCACTATGCGCAAAGAAAAGCCAATTACGCTTCTTGGAAGAACAGACGTACCTCCTCACTCGTTCGACCATGGTTCCAAGTTGTCAAAATAGGAACGACCGTAGCAATGCAGAATGCAGTTTTACTTCAAATTTTACTATTCTCATATTTGATTTTGACTTTGCTCTTTGTTTTTTTAATAATTTTCACTCCTGATGTTAGCATCATCATTTTGCTCTTCGGCATTATCAAATAGTTAAATCTCAAATCTGTGTTAATTCAATCATTAATATTATTATTTTGTTGAAAAAACATGATTTTGTATCTATTCCATTTATAAAAAGGCACTGATTGGTATTCATATAAATTACATATTATCTTTCTTGTCATGCCAACAAACGAATCATGCATGCATTAGATCAACGTGGCAAGAGGTTTGAAAAGTTATGAACCGTCAGCTAGCTGTATAAAGATCGACGGTTCTTAATTAATTTTCAAATTAAAGTTGAAACCAGTTTATTGCATTGACGATGGCTGTGACAGTGCTCACTTATCTATAGTCTATCAACATGCTAGTCTACTACACTATAATTGTATTCTGCACTGCTAAAGAACTAGCTATATAAGAAATGGGGTATCGAATAAAGATAAAAGGGTTGGAAGGGTTGAAAGGTAGATCCCAAGCATGCTCTAATATCAAAGTGCTGTTTTAATAAAGCAATAACCAAAATTAATCTACCAGAACGATATTAAAAATTCTTCCCTATACCTTCTCTTCTCAAATAAGAAGGCAGGATAACGAAGCTGTAAAACTTTTTACTTTGCATAAAACATGGAAGGGTGTTACTATACCTTTGTGTATATCAAGATCCAATTTAATAAGGAAGTAAAGTATTCGATACAGATTTCGACAAAGGAAAGACTACGAAGATCACAAGTTCCCTTAATCTTAACACAGTGCTCGAGTAAAAAGGAAACTGTTTGAGTTTACCTTAAATGAAACAGCTTACGGAAATATGAATGGAAGCTATTCAGATTTCATTTTGCATTTCAGATACTATAATAACAAAAAATGTACCTAGAAACAGGACATCATAAAAAGTGGGCCAATTTTGAAGATTAGTCTGCTGGCTGTTTGTTAGTTAGATTGAAGTGTATGCACTGTATAAGTTCTTAAATGATGATTCAACTTACACATACTCTTATTCTAGAATTTGTCTGATCAGAGATCATGTGGTCCAGAGGAACACTAGTTAGGGGGATATAAAGCATAGTCTTAGATCTCGGCTTTGACAGATAATATAATGGAATAAAAATGTTTGTTGTTCTATAATAAGTTACAGTTTGCTTTTCCAGTGTCTTATTTAATTACAGAAGATTACAGCTGCTGTATAATAAGATATTACTGATTTACGTCTTTTAATTTTTTGTTTTTATCATGCTGTTTCTGCCTATAATAATTTGACTTTCATAAGATTGTACTGTTAAAAAACATTGCTACTTAGTAGGTGAAAATTTTATAATGACTTGACCATTTGGATATGAGACAAAACGTGTGAGATATTGTAAGCTAAATATATTATACTGTACATGCGAAGTAAATAGATGCAAATAACCGAATAGTGTGTGCAAAGTGATGAAAATAAAATATTCCTTATAATTATATAACAGCTACCTGAATAATGTATGGTTCACGTATCCCGACAGAACTTGTAGTAGAGAAAGGATGCTGTCATGGTGATTTCCTCTGGCGCTGCAAAAATTTAAAAGTTTTCCTTGTACAAAAGTCAAAGAGCATTTATGATTTATTAGTTACGATGTATTCATTATACTGCTCGTTATTACTCTATTTTTCTCTCCTGAAAAATAAATATTATTGTTATAGTTATTATATTATTATTACGTTGCAGTGCAAAACTACCATTAATTTGACAGTGGAATTAATTGATTGGTATTTACAGTAGATTTAACGATAAAATCTCTATAAAATTCTTTGTCATTTTTGTGAGAAGGTTGTGAGAAAGTTACAAATTATTGAAAGAAATTTAGAGGTACGCATTTAAAAGAAATAAGGTCTTTATACAAACTGATTAATTTTTAGGAAAATTAGTTGATTTCAGAAAAGAATATAGTTGTGAAAATAATAACTTATGCCAGTGCAAAAAAAGAAAGGAAATATCTAAGTAAAAGATCGTCATGAGGAGGCACGGAAGGTGACTCACTCTTTCATCCCCGTTTTCTAAAAATTCTCCTTTCAGTTTCAAACTTTTCTCGCCTAGTCTGCAATTGAACTTAAAAATATTATGTTTGTCTCACAGTTTGGCCTATTATACACTCTAGACAGGGTAAGCTTTTCACTCTCCTATCTCCCTAGGTTTTTGCTCATCTTTCCATGTAACATTTTTCTTATACAATGCCATAGGCTGTTGTAACAGTGACTATGTGAGTGTTATTTCCTAGTAAGTAAAAAATGGAACAGTAACGAAATTAATCTGCATAATTAGTACGACAATCGTAGGTTTTATAAATCATTAAAATTACTTCTTGTTAAACAAAAGATATATAAGTTTAACCAACCCTGTTTATCTACAAACTCTTTAGTTTCATTTTCAAATATTTCAATCGGAAATATGAAAATTGGATTTGTAAGCTAAATGGCTGATAATCTGAATAAAAAGTTATTATCTTTGTTAAAGGAGTATATTTTCACAGCGGGGATAATCTTTTCCAACACACATTAGCCGTTTTAATTTCTTTGTTCTCTGTTGTACTCGTTTTCCCAAGAGACCGTTAAGCTGTGTTGGAAAAGATTATTCCGCTGTGAAAATATACTCCTTTAACAAAGATAATATCGGGTTATTATAATGTTAATTGTATTGTTATGAGATAAGTTTCACAATATATATTGCATAGTCATATCTAACATACTTAATCATCATGAAATATGTTTTTAAATAAGTTAAGAAATGCTGTATTACTCGTATATTATATATAATTGTTTATTTACACACTGTTTGACAAAACAAATAGCCTTTAGGCTCAATATAATTCTCATTGCAATAATAGTTAAACTTGTTCTTCAATGTTTTTCTTCATAGTTATATGATGGTTATTTTATAAACCCTATATACATATATTCAGTGAATATATTGTATATATTCAGCGCCTTATTCTGCTGACCTGATGTATCATTATTTTTAATCGGATTACGTATTCGTTTCACTAATGTGCTTAGCAGTCGTTGGCTTCTGATTATAATGCATTCAAATTCCATTTAATATGATTTGTAATACATTCATTCTTTCCACCTAATATTTTTAAAATTTCTGAATATATAGTGCACTTTGACTTGTGAAAACAACGAACGATTTAATGCATAAAACATGTAACAAAATACATTGTGAAAGTAGTATTCCATATTTCCTAAAAGTTGTTTTTAATAAAAAAAAAAAATCACTTGGCGGAAATTATTGAAATTGATAATGGAATACAACTTTAGACAATGAAGCGGAAATTCCGGTGAGTGGCAACAAAACCCTTGATGAACAGTGAAAAGCTCTCCACGAGATTTAGAAGCGTAATCGTCTACTTTGATTCAAACCCCTATAGATTAGCACGGTTAAATGTTGCCATAGTTTGTGTCCAGCTAATGAAAAAGTTTTGCTTTTCTCTCACTTTCTAAGCAAACTATGGTTCTACTATTAGTATAGTGGTGAAAGGAGATTTCCTTATAAAGTTAGGAAAAGTACATCAGCAATGACGCATCACATACACTGTATAAGTTTTCTAAAATATATTTTTAATTTTTAAAATGGCGGACAGCCAGAGGGCGTTTGCAGCGTTCCCTTAGACGAATACTGATCCACTGGTTTGACCGAAAGTAGAAACAGCTTCACATAATGAGCCATTTAACCTTCCGTAGGAGTATTATGAAACAAACCTCTGATAATTTCTATACTTTCATTATATGTGAGGAAATAATTTGTAGGTGTATCTCCTAACCATTTGTATTCACCTTCCAAATCATTCACTTTCAGTTCACCGTGGTTGAAATTAAAATCTCGTCCAAACCATTTTTTGAAGGAAGTGTGTGTCTTTGCTATTGTTTTGTGATAAAACTATCAAATGCAAACACTCAGAAACGGTTTTAAAAGAGTAAACCGAGATTTTCGACTTTCAAAATTGGCACGGTATAGGAATTTTCTTGGTCTACCGTTATCCCTGTATAGGTTTAAAATAATAAAACGGCTTTAGAATAAAGTAATGACTTATTAAATACATATAATGTACGTATATATCGGTTGTGTACGCGCGGAAAAATTACATTCGAACCATTTTAAATATAGGACTTATTGGTAAAAACAATTAAACATTTTCTAAAGTATGTAGCTATAATGTATTCCATTTAAGGGGTGTTCCATAGGTAGGTTGACAGTTTTCAAATGCCAATAACATTTTTAATTTTATTCGATATCTACAAATTTGCATTTTTTTTATGTTCGTCAACTCATATATATTACAATTTAAACATTGAAACTGTGTTTACAAGTGAAATACGTCTTAGAAATGGGCATGGCATTCTTCTATTTTGACACAATTGGCAAATGTTAACGGATGAACAGGCTTAATAAGACAGTGTTCCCATGGCACATTGTCCATTGCTATGATATAAAAATAATTTGATGTGTTATTATGGGAAAGAAGATCCACTTAAATATAGCAGCAAAGTTACTTATGCAACTTAACAGGTTTGATTTTAACCTTAACAGGTTTGATGTACAGGTTTTCAATTTTACAGCAGCATTTAGAACCAGGGTATAACATAATAAAGTACACGACTAGGATTTGAATTAAATGGTTACAAAAACATTTTCTCTATTTGTCATTAATTTCTAGACATGACAATCATTAATTTTAAGACATATAATTTCGGACCTCGTGATTCCTATACCGTCGAAAACTTATACAGTCACTGTTTCCAAACCATTTGGTTTACGAACTTTTATTCTACACGTTCATGTTGCCCTAATTATCACAACGTAATTCAGAAATCTTTCATTTCATTCGTAAATCATAATTTCATTCAGAATTTTGAAACAGTGTGATTTTTAAACTTTTTCGCAGTCAGGCAGACTTCGTCAAATAGTGTTGAACCGCACACATTTTATATAGTAGTTTTTTTTTTTCTTTTTTGTATACAAGACAATGGAGTAGTGACTACATCGGAATACACGATATTACTCTCTAAACTAGTAAACTTTTAACTTTAATTAATAAAATCAATGTAGGTTTTCTTAGTTAATTAGTTCAAACAAATTTTTATAAATCTCCAGCAAACAAATTTATGATATTTGATATCTAAAATATCTTACTTACACATAATACGAGATGCAAGAATGTTTTACTTTTATGTAATATTAAGTTATATATAACTGTTTCATCATCCATAGTGTTTTGTCTGTACTGTTTTGAGAATGCTGAAAGAGAAAGATACGTGAATATACGAGCTATCATTGCGCACTGTAATAATATCCTTGCATCCTGGATGTGAAAGCATAAAAGTTCATTGCATTTACTTCTCCCTCCCTCGTTTCAGTCACAGAATAAATCTACCTTCAGAGTCTAATTAACTTTCGTAGTCGATGTCATCTAACAAAAGTTTTCCGTGTCTCACAAATCTTGTCCACTTAATGATAATTTAATGAGTTATATTACCTGCTTGAGATGGAAGAAGTTGGTTTTATCTGTGATACACTTCTTATCAACTTACATACCGAAATACTTTAAACTTGAAAGAACTTCCTAACATAATTTTAAAAATAACTTTTCAGCTCCCGGAACATTAACTTGTGAGAGTATTAAAGAAACTCGTGGAAAACATGTTGGAGTTACAATAATATCGACTTACTCGTGACACAAGTATATAATTATTGCTTTTAGGCTAAACAATTACTTACTGGTAATATTTCTCAACAATATAATATTGAATAACAAATCAATCTACTGTAGGTTTCGAAGATTCTGGTAGAACTTCAAGTTTTGAACTACAGGGTGACAATTAAGTAATGGCCCACACTTTGATCGTTTATAAAAACTGATTTAATGAAGATACAGGTATAGTTTACGGTTTAAATGAAAGAGGAAAAATTATTTTGAGATATCACATTGCTTGAAAGTGTTAAGCTTTATCGCGCAATCTCTGATGACATCGCTTAAAGAAAATGCGCCATTAATTCATACTCTGCAGCACCCATGGAGTCTTCAAAATTTTAATTTTAAAGATTCAGATCTGAATATTTCAAATTTAGTACTTTCATTAAAAAAAGCTAGTTCTCAAAATATCAATAATATTTTTTCAGTAGTTGTACTGTATTAAATTTTTAGGATGTAGCGATTTTCCTATCTTTTAATACAGGAATAGGATACAGGAATAGTGCTTGTCTTACAGAATAGAAAAAATATTGTCACTGAAAAAAAAAATTGTGTAAAAACTACTGATTGAATTTTTCGAATTTTTATCAGTGGAAGTACTTTACTTCGAATTTTCAGACTAGTATCTTTGAAATTAATTTTTTGATGCCAAATTAGGAGTATATGAATTGGCGCATTTTCTCTAAACTCTGTCAGAGATTGCGCAAGAACGGTTAATAGTTTGAAGACATGACATCAAAATATTTTACATTTCTTCTCTCTTTCATTTAAGTCATAAATCATGTATGTATCCTTATTAAATCAATTTTTATAAACGTTCAAATCATGGACTATACTAACTTAATTGTCACCATGTGTATTTAGGCACATAAACAAATAGTTGCGAAAATATATCTTTTCCCATCACATTATTGTGCTGATAATTTTTTTAATTAAGCTTTTAATTAATTAATAAAAGGATTAGGTTAGGTACAGTTCTACTAAAATTTTAGTAGTTAAATAGTTCAATGGATATCTCATCCACATATATTAGGGTCATATATGGGATGTGCCGTGAATATTATCCTGCAATCCTACACACCTATTGGATTAATTCTCAATCCCATTCGTCCTCTGAACACATTAATAAGTATAATACTTTTTAAAGGAAAATGAAAAGAAATTCAATAAAAAAAATCTCATTATTATATATTTTCCGATTCCTCGCATTGGAAAAATCCAGTATCAGTCTTTCTTTGATTTAAGGACATTCAAAATATTTTAAGATATCTCTGTAGTATTTAAGAAATGGAAAATTCTTAAGAGAAACTAACTTTAATAAAAGAGTTATAACATTAACAAAGGAAGTTATAGTTATAAGTACTGAAAAATTAAAATATTTATGTCTGTGAATGAAATCTACTCTCTATATATGCATCGTGTTTGATACACATTATACAATCAAATACTGCATAATACTTTCATCTCCAACTATAGTTTCATTTTCAGTTAGTATAATATCCCATCAGCATTGTAAATTATGAAAATTCGTGTAGATCGGAGTTTTAAACATTATTTTATACCACAATATTATTATGTTCAAAGGGCAACACAAATATAAATATGCATTATGACTAATATAAAGCGACACTGACGTAAAGCTGTTAATATATTCATAAATTATTATGACTGGGATTTATAGCTCATCCTCACTATTCAACATTATTATGTTCATTAATAACCTCTTGTGTTTCATCAATATCAAAATGAAAACATTAAATTGGAATGAAACGAAAAGCTGGATGACGGTATAGTTGGATAGATGTTCATTTTGTTTGTTTTGGTGGTCTTTTTTTGACATATTTTTTCATATGTATTTTTCAAGCACAAGTGCACTCTGATTTCTTTTTTCCGCGATGGGGCTGATTCTGCATTGGAGACCTATTAAACCTGTGTTTTTCAGTTGTGAGCTGCTATTTCCAACACACATATCCTGTTTTAGTTCTTTGTCCTCTATTGTTCTCGCTTTCCCGATAGAGACCGATAAGCTGTGTTGGAAAAGATGGCTTCCGTTGGAAAAAATACGCCTTTAAATGTGACAATGAAGAAAGTAACTGAAATGGCCATAAAAGCAATGACTGTTTTTTTTAAGAAGAAGAAAATAAAAAAAGTGATTCTTTCAAGGAAAATAATCAAGAATTTTTTTTTCTGGAAGTAACAGTTCTAGTTCACAGACAGTGGAGATAATATTTAAATAATATTTAGTATATTGTTGAATAAGTTAATTTAAAATGCGCACTCTGATTCAATATTCAAAATTATGGAATTCTACTGACTCCATTTTTTTTAAATACTAATGCGTTTTCGAACATCCACTTAATACTGTCACCAATAAATAATTTTTGTTAATTGAAAACTGATAGGACATTTAATACTTTACTTGTATACTTAAATTTGTATTATATTACTTATTTTAGTTATTGCCTTTATTAATAGATTTTAAATTACTTCAGCTAAATACATGAAGCAGATGAAGGCAGGGAAATTGTGCAATATACTTTGCCAAGAAGTAATCAGTTTCTGACTTTGCTTTTTAAAGAACAGTATACCGTTTAAGAACAGCAGTGATGTGGTATATCCGAACTTTATGAAGTGAATACAGATATTAATTTATTCGAGCATGTTCTAGGTATTTTATATTTAAAGTGTATTCGTTTTAATCCTGTTTTTAATTCATCTATAATCTATAGTCCATTTCACATGAATTATACTGCACTTTTTGATCTTGGAAAAAGTTTTGTAAAAATTCTTCAAAATATTATAAAGTTAAAATTACATGTCTACTTTATTACCAATACCATTCATAAATATTAAGATATATGTCAAAAATTAACCGTACAGTGTATTTTGTTAAATCAAAAGTGGGTATAATTCATGTGAAACGGTCAATAGATGATGTGTTGTAATCACCCGAAACCGATCTTGGTAATAATTTATATCTGCAGAGTTATGCGTATATATTCTTACTACTGAACATTTGTCTCTGCTTCTAATCGTCTTCTTATTATATTTACCTGGAATGTGAACTTAGGAGATAATTCATTTGTTTGGAAATGCTACCAGCAGAAGATTTTCTTGTTAAATAATTTGGGCACTTTCATATTCAAATATTGTACTATTGATATTGTAAACGTGCTGGTCGCCTTCAAGTGATGACTTTTCCCCCAGATGTTCTACTATACAACCTGTAAGTTGATTAATATATTTTTCTTTCAACTTATTGTTATTATTATTTCAATATGTAAGCGGCAACCCGAAGGTTTTTACACTTGGTACCATCTTGGAGCATACAAACAGGATGGGCCAAAAAACCGGCACCACTTTCCAAAATGTAATATGTTCTGCAAAAAAAAAGTTAAAATACCCATTCATTATGATAGTGAATGCTCTGAATGCGACTTGGGGGTTAATGGTGATCTTCACCATTTTCTGTTCGAGTGTAATAAATTTAACAGCATCAGAGAAAAATTAAATTGGCAAAATCCTCAGATTCCTCACAATCTTGTCCACTCACTTTTTATCACCAGCAACATCGAAACGATATGGTTAATCTATAAATATGTAAGTGAAGTGTCAAAACTCTATTCAAACTAAATTCCTTGTACCGTACATGTATTACATATTTTCAAATTTTTTCACTCTAACTCATATTATTTTTTTGCTTATAAGAACTATTTGTTTCTATTATGTAAAATTTATACACTGTAAACTGCATGTTATGTTGGCCAAGTGCCGGAATTAATAAAAACTACTACTATTATTATCAGAATATATTCTGCAATATTGCTGCTGAAAATTGGTATTAAAAACCAATGGAAAGAAAATCTTGTCTTGTTTCTAAAAATGTATAGTTTTATAACAATCGGAGCCGTATTACGGCCGCTACGTAATTATAACCGAAAAGTATCCCAACTAAACTTGCAAATGACGTTATATTAAAAAAAAAAAAAAAAATTACTGTAAAACTTAAAAGAAACAAAAAACAATATTTCTATAAATCTTTTTGATTTATCATTTTTTCTGTTAATAATAGAGGCTTGTAATCCTCATTTTTTATTCTTTTAACGGTTTCCAAAATGCAATATTCCTGAACGGGAGAAGTGGAATCACGGGCAGAGAGCGTTCACAGGTTGTTATTGCAAAGGTTGTTATAAAATTTTGAGGTATATTACACTCAATCATTGCTAATAAATATCAAATTAAGGTATTAGCAAAATAAAAATAAAAAAAATAAAAAAATAGCCACTTTGTTATTATTTTACGCGAAAAATTCCAAATTTTTAGTGTTATACTATTGCTGACAACTTTAATTTTCTATTGTTTTTATCTGTAAGACCGTAGCGGCCGTAATACGGCTCTGCTTGATATAAAACCATATATTTTCAGGAACAGAACAAAATTATATTTCCATAGGTGTGTAAATCCAGTTTCTAGCTTCAGTATTTCAGAAAATATATATTCCATTTACAATAAGCGGTGCCGTTTTCTTTTTGACCCTCCCTGTATATACATGTACAGTATAACCAAACTTGGCAATTACGTATTGATATCTGTTCCTTCAACTTATTATTATCATATTTTTGCATTACTATTGTTCTTTTCTTAAAGTTCGCACTACCAATCTTAAAGTTTAGAATATATGTACCATTTATTGTAAACAAAGTTTTAATATAGATGGAAGTATAATAATTATTATATTTAAGATATTAGATATGGTTAAACTTAAGAGCTGTTTCATCAGTTATAATGTTTCATATTATAAAAGATTAAAAGTATATGAAATTGAATTATCTGAAATCTGTTGGTTTCACAATATAAATTCGGGAATTTCAATGAATGCTTTGAAACCGACAAGTTCATAACGAAATGAGGTCTTTATAGAATACACAGAGTACTGAGAGTGTGAGGTGGGTTGACAGCTGCTGACAAACACAAGCAGACCATTGTTTGTTTTGGAAGAAGCAGTAAATGCAAAAACTAACACTCCAGTAGATTAATAATAATGCATTATTTGTGTAGGCAGAAGATTAAAGCTTAGATTAAATTTACAATGTGAGTTTCAATACAGGTATACTATGAGAGATTAAAAAAGTATTTGCTCGCTTATATAAACTGTTTTTAAAGCAAATTTAAACATCATCATATATAAACTGAATATAAATGTATTTCCAAAATAAGCCCTTCTGACAACCAATTTTCATCTTTCCACATCGTTTTAATGAAACATAACTTTTTCTTCCTTCTCATTAATAAAATTATCAAAGAAAGTATTTTATTCATAAAATTTAATATCTTTTGCGTATTACAGATATCTTTATTTGTGAATATTCTCTGCTTTCCATTGTAATATTGCATACATTAGACAAAATACATAGATGTATTTAGTATATAACAATAATATATTTTTTTTCACAACCAGCATGCAGTAGAGCATTAACGAGGGGTGAACCACTCATGAACAACTGTGTACAAATTTTCTGAACACCGTCATGAACATCGCCTGAACACCAGTGAACACCACCTGAACACTGGTGAACACGACCTGAACACTGGTGAACCCCGCCTGAACACCGGCGAACACCGAAATCCTGTGCATTTTTTTTTAAGTTGTTCACCCCTTGAATATAAAAATCTATAATGAAATACATTGATTGGTCGCCACTTATTTGTTTCTTAAACTTTCTGACTGTCTGTTATATGTTTACAAGCATTAATATCAATCAATTCATCTTTTATGCTTACGCTTGTTATAACATACAAAAAAAATACGATATTACCATATAATATAATTCATATCATCAGCGCAAAATTAATATGCATCGAAACTTTTTTTGTTGACATATACCGCTCTTGCAATCTTTAATGACATATATTCTTGGCAAAGTTTGATGATAAAGTTTTTGTGATTTTGGTTTTGTGATCAAGAAATAAGGTTATGTTTCTAACTGTGAACCTGTAAAATCAAACTTTTTATGATGATTATGTGTCGGATAGAGTCTTTCCAAAAATATTTCCGAAGTGCAACACAATTTTAACAACTTTTATGAAAAAATCGCTGTTATTAAATTGATTTATTCTTCTTCTAAATTAAAATATTCTGAAAATATATTATATCTCAAAATACACATTAGTTTCAATATAACGTTTCACCTTTCGCTTGAAGTTCGCCAACATTTTTATCTTTTAAACTAAATTGTCGATTTTAGTAGGAATAAATTTACGTACATGAAGCATAAATAATTTATATTGTAAATACTCCAGTTGGTTGTCAACCACCTTGCTTATGACTAATTACATCATCACATGCATACTACCTAAAAATTGACCTATATATTACTTCTTTAATTTCAAGCAGCCAATTACCGGTCACATGAAGACACGTAACACAGATCTAACTTTAGACAATGAATTCACCGGAAACTTGATACTTGTTATGAAAGTTACAGCAAACAAACGTGCAGAACTAGAAAGTTAGAACTTAGATATTATATTTCTTGTTCTTTTAATATCTTACTTTCTGACAGTTACGTTCTATTTCTCTCGGAAAAGGTTGGAAACTTTTCGTTTAGTTCCTTAGAAACTGCTATTTATTGGATAAATCTGTCTTTCTGCGATTATAGATTGTTGTCTGTTTAGAAATTTGAAACTGAAGTTTCAGGATATATAGGATGTAACAGCTGAGGCTGACTGAATGTCAATCTATTAATGAGTTATTTTAAAACAGTGACAGAATTCCTTCCAAAAGTAATTTAGGTCAAAGACATAGAATTATTACACTTTGTAAAAATATTGTTGTATAATTATACATAATTTATTTAGAATTAGAAGACCACCAGCCACTTTTATTTCGGAAAAATAAAAGTTATTTATTTTTCCGTTTGATTTCGGAGCTCTTAATATTCAAATTCAATCTCCGACAACAAATTCGGGTTCTACAATCCAGATTTAATACTGCTTGTTAATTATAAATATTTTGGTTACTATAGATGAAGATATTGAAAAAAGTAATTTAAAAATCTTTTTTAATGATTATGAAATCAGGTATAATGTTGAAAAGCATGTTAAGGACATTGGAGGGAGGTGAATTTTATATTAACAGTTTAGAGAAATTGTCATATAGCAATGAAAAAGATTATTCAAAAATTTTGATCGATATCTTGATAAAATAGAGTTTAATTTATTCCTAAAATAATTATTCATAATAGATCTAATATTATATACAGTAGACGAAGTATTAAAAAGTCCTGGTGTAGACTCAGTTCCAATGCCCAAAGAGAAGAAAAAACTGTAGAATTTTCTGTAATCTCACTCCATTACAAAAACAAGATTGATTTTTTTTTTCCTCCGACCACTATAGCTGCTTATTGTAAAAAGCATTTCCAAACATTCTGCATATATAACTTTGCTCTCTGAGTTCGTGCCTTTCTCCACTTTTTCCGTATTTCCTATCAAGCGCTGTAGGCAGAGGAAGGCCAAGTAAATTGAATCCTCAGCAAATGCTTCAGACATCTCACCTACTTTTGTCGTTTATGATGCCAAACTTATGGGGCTTTTGCTGCTCGTTTGTAAGAACTAGCAAAAAGTTTCTTTCCTTTCCTGCACCTTTCTTTTTGTGTAAATTATTATATAATACGTGATTACGAAAAAGTATTGATGGAGCTATCTATCCTTAAAAAGTTTTCATTGGAAGTTTTCTGATATAGGATAATTATACAGTTTCTTATTGGTTTGTTTGTTCGAGGAAAATTCTTTTTCTTCAGAATAATATTGTTACTTTTTATCGCTTTTTATATTCGATATATTTAATGTATATTATGAAATAAAAGAAAAATAAGCATTCTCATCGTGTACCATTAGTGTCAACTAATAGTGGTTGCGAAATTGATTCATACCATCTTATAAAAAAAGACAGAGTATATTAACAAGTAAGGAGTCATTCACAAATTGGTGTCTTCTACACCACAAGTTTCCGTTGTCGCTCATTACAAATAGTTTCAACATAAATATTACAGTATAACTATAACCAGACCATTTGGTCACCGAGAATTATTTCAGATATATAATTACATTAAAAATTTACATCATATTTACAGATGGCACTAAAATGCAGCTGTTTGAGAGATATTTTGTATGACATTAAGCAAGTATGTCAATTTATTATTTATAGTAGTAAGAAATAAATATTGTGAACGAGTTTTAGTGTTATTTTAAATTCGAAATGATTTTTTTTTTAAATTAAACCGTAATGGGAAATAATATTTAAAAAATAAAATCACCAAATTTTATCTCACGACGTCAGTTGTGAATATGGTTTGAGTCAAAGTATGAATCTACTACAACGTGAAATGCAACAAATATTTGCAATTCTTTATAAATCCATATTGTCTTGACCAATTTTGTAGTTTTAACCGTTTTATTTTTTCACTATGACTATATTAATAGGTGTCAAAATTAACTTTTATTGAACTTATCATTTGACTGTTACGTAAGTAAATGTGGAAGCCTCCTAATTGAGAAATCACAATTTTTCTTGGTGTTTTTGGGGTTTTATCTCAATAAATAAACAGAAAATATCCGTAAATTTTCAACGTTTGATAAT